>CAUYQG010082976.1:0-10865 GCA_963574415.1 Tarsius wallacei
TGAGGGTTTTTATCAAGAAGGGATGCTGGATTTTATCAAAAGCTTTTTCTGCATCTAATGATATAATCAAGTGGCTCTTTTTTTTACATCTGCTGATGTATTTAATTACATTTATGGCTTTGCGGATGTTGAACCAGCACTGCATCCTGGGGATGAATCCTACTTGGTTATGGTGGACAATTTTTGAGATGTGTTTTTGGATCTGATTTGCTAGAATCTTGTTGAGGATTTTTGCATCTATGTTCATAAGGTATATTGACCTGTAGTTCTCTTTTTTTGTTGGATCTTTACCTCGTTTGAGTGTCAGTGTGATGTTAGTTTCATAAAATGATTTGGGGGAGAATTCCATCTTTCTCAATTGCCTAGAACGCTTTCAATAGGATTGGTATCAGTTCCTCTTTGTGTGTTTTGTAGAATTCTGCTGGAAAGCCATCTAGTTCAGGGCTTTTTTTTTTTTTCCTTGTAGATAGTTTTCTTATGACAGAGTCAATTTCCTGGGCAGTTATTGAACTATTTAGGGTCTCAATGTCTTCTTGTTTCAACCTGGGGACATTGTGTGATGTCAGAAAGTCCTCTATTTCATTTAGGTTATCAAGTTTGTTTCTATACAGGTGTGCATAGTAATCTCTGATAATCTTTTGTATCTTCAGGATCAGTTGTGATTTGATTTTGTGTATTTCTGATTGTGTTTGTTTGGACTTTTTCTCTCTATTTCTTGGTCATTCTGGCTAGGGGCCCATCAATCTTATTAATTCTTTCGAAGAACCAGCTTTTTGTTTTGTTGATGTTTTCTATGATATTTTTATCCTTTATGTCCCATATTTGGGCTCTTATTTTGGTGATCTGAATTCTTCTGCTAAAGTTAGGGTTTTGGTGGTCTTCTCTTTCCAGCTCCCTTAGGTTATTTGTTAGGCTGTCAATTGTGATCTTTCCATTTTCTTATGTATGTTTGTAGAGTTATAAATTCTCCTCTTAAAACTGATTTCATGGCATCCCAGAGGTTTTGGCAAGATGTTTCTTCATTTTCATTTGTTTCCAGGAACCTTTTAATTTCTGTTTTGACTTCAGTGTTGACCGAGTAGTTGTTCAGCATCATGCTGTTGGCAGTTGAGGGAAACTACCAAGAAAGAGAGGGTCACATCTTATCAACAAGGGTACCTGCATAATGAGCATTTTATACCTAACCATGAATTGTACCCCACATCTTTAAAATAAAGAAAAAAATAAAATTATGTGATTGTATGCTCTAATTTCAGAAGAAGAGAAATAATAAATTGGTTATAATAGCTCTGTTCTAACGAAATAACAAATAATTGCAAAGTTCACTGATTTAATTCACTATTTTGGATAGGGGATAGAAATATAATTTGAAAAATATGATACACATTACAATTTTATATTTGAAAAATTTATAATATAAAACTCAACAAACACAAAAAATTGTGGGAATAAATTCTCAATGGATAGTATACTGTAAATTTTTTGAAGGTGAATATAAAATATTTCTATTTATTGAGGGAGGCATAGGTTATCAATGCTCAGAAACACTGGTAGAAGCTAGTTCCCTTTGTCCATAGATCACTACCCTTTAGAATTATATTATAATTTTTCTGAACTGTGTTATAAATGCTTTCTCCTCAATTAGTGTAGATGTCTACCCTCTTTATTTCCCTATATTCACTATAAATCTCACTACATGATACAAGATACACATGCATTTAGAACTCTCCTTAGAGCAACTCAACTTCTTGGTATTACACCACCCAGCACTCACCCAGCACTGACTCATACTATTTATGATGAGAAAGAAACATGGATTTTAGTGCCTTCCTTTCCCAAACCCATATGTTAGTTGAGAAGACAAAGTCAGTGGCATTATTATCTGCTATCATAGTGGGTAGTCACAAGTTTCTTGAGTGAGGGAACATAGTATTAATATTCGAGGGAACATAGTATTAATATTCAATCAGCTCACTATGAGCATGAGAGAAAACAGATACATCGCAGAGAGTCAGGCAAAGCTACCTACTCTTTTTTATCAACTCCCACTCCAAGACATTTCACTTTGTTGACTAAAGAAATCTCTTGCATAGTTGGGATCTGACATCTGTAAAGGCACAGTAGAAAAAAATGTAACAGGGTAAGCCACTGGAGAAAAGAATTATTGGCTGGGGAAAAAGAGCATAAAAAAGTAGATTGTAGAATGACCCTAGTTTTCAGAGATTTGTCAACTCAGGGAAGAAGGTTGACAGCTTTATATCTTCTGAAAGTATTCTACAATTATTTTATTTATATTTTCCTGATTGCTATTGTTTCATAGTTTTGGTACCCATAAGAAGAAGATTGACATCATTCTGAGTGAATATACTAGGTGTCCTTAGCCCCTTGAAGATCAAGGCAGTGATGAATGTGCCCTTCTGTCCCTAGTATCTGGAAGAGTTCAGAACTAGAGCGTGAAGAGAATACTTCCAGGAGTTTTGGCAAGAAACAGACAGCCTTTTAGACTGCGAGTGTCAAAACTCTTCTGCTTTTCTTACCAACGGGTCTCTAATGATTTAGAAAGTTCCAATCTCTAGACGTGAGCTTCATGAGACAAGAAATAAAAATCACAACCTATCTAAGGTTTTCCAGAAGCCAGAAAGAAGACAATCAGGTAGAATAATTAGGACATACTTTCAGTGAATTAAAACTGCTTATGGGGTCTGATAAAAATCTGAAATAAAACAATATTCAGAGCACTTGAGATTCAAAAGACCATGGTTGTGCTAAAATAAAAAAGTAAAATGAAACAAAATCATTATTTTAGAGAAAGTAATACATTATCTAAATTTAAAAAGAGGACATCCAATATAGAAATCACAATAAGTAGACTGAGAGATTGAATACAAGTAACATTTCAAATAATAAAGCGAGCATATAGAGAGATGGCTATTATGAGGGAAGAGATAAAAAGATTGATGACAAGAAGCTTGAGATATAATATAAATAACAGAACTTTCAGGCAAAAAAAAAGCGGAAAGAGGAAAGGCAATAATTGAATAAGTTATTTTTAAGAATTCCCCTGACATAAAGGATCAAGTCTGTAGAATGAAAGGAATTTTAGAGTTCTAAACTCAATCAATGAATAAAGAGACAAATCTAACATCCCCTGGCAAAATTCTTAAAGTCAAAAGACTGAAAAATATCAAGCCTCAAAATAGAAATAAAAGTTATCTACAAGGGGTGGGTATATTAGACATTGCATTTCTTATTAGTAATAATTGAAACTAGAAAGGAGAGAAAAGAAGCTACAACTCAATACTCTTATATTCAACAGAGATATTATTTATTTGAAAATATACAAGAACTTAGAAAACATATCTCCAAAATACCCTGCTTGAGGAAAATACTTGAAAAAATACTCTAACAAATCAAAGGAGAATTTAAGAGAGATGAAGAGGAAAAGGAAAAGGAAGGTGATGGTTTATGTACCTATCCATCTAACTTTTCATTGGTTCATTTATTAATCTACTAATTTCTTTAGCAATCTATTTTTTTCTATCTTTATAAATAAATCTATAATACTGAGTGATCTATCACAGAAATAAAGAACTGAGTACCACATGTTCTCACTCATAAGCAGGCCTTGAACAATTATCATAATACTATAAGAAAGGGATTGGCAATAGTAGGAAACTGCCAGGGGAGGGGAGAGCACACCTCATCAACAAGGGTACCTGCATAATGGACATTTATATACCTTACCCTGGATTGTACCCCACATCTTTAAAATACAAAATTTAAAAAATAAATTAAATTAAAATTAAAAATAAATAAATCCAGTAGCAGGTCATTTAATGCTAAATTTAAAATCTTGAAGTGGCCTCTTGCAAAGAGTAGAAAGATCTAGTAAAACTGTTCTAAAAATTTTCATCTTCTTTTATAGCTGTGAAGAATATTGGAGATGTTAGAGAAAAGTGAATGCTGTACTAAGTGAGACAGTACCTCTCAATCAGGAGAATAGTTGATTTTCTTCTTAAAGCAGCAATAAAGTTGCAAGTATCTAATTAGAAGAGCAAGAAAAAGGATACACACTAACAGAATGGAAAACAATGATATAAACGAAAACTAACAAAATTAAAAAATGAAATAAATAGCAATTTGGTCAAGGTTTTAAAATATAAGAAATATTTTTAAAGGAAAGAAAAATTGTGAGTATTAAATATGAACGATATTGATCTTTATTCTAAAAATGAATGGAATGAATTTTGCCATCATTTTGAGTAAAAATATAATACTAGTGTACATACCAGACACATACCAGAAATATGCTTAAAACTACCAATTAGTAAAGTTAGAGAGTAAGAGAGGAAATAAAAAGATAAACAAAGAAAATATAAAGTATAAGATGATGCTAATATTATAAAAGGTGTCTTTTAAAGCTAAAGGAAACATAGGAAACAAAGATAGACATTACATAGTGATAAAAGCTAATGTATCGTGAAGTATTTTAACAGTAATCAAATATTGGGCAGCAAATTCTGTACCAGCATGAACAAAGTAATAGCTGAAATTATAAAGTAGCATTACAGAGCAGGTCTTAAGCATGGGCGGAGCAAACTCTGTGTCTTGGTGGAGAGGAAACCCCAAATGACTTGATGAGATGTTTAGGGCAGAAAAGTAAGTTATTTTGACTACTGTGCTCAGTGTCTGCCTACAGGGAATAAAAATATGTCAGAAAAACCTTATTTATGCAGGTCTGGTTGAAGTATGCTTTAAGAAAATGCTTCATAAAAATCTAAGAAGGAAGGCTACTCACTCATGTTAAGGGCCAGCTTCAGGCAAAATAATAGAACTAGCAAATATGTATTTGATGCCACTTCTGCTTCCTCTAGTTCAGTGCTGCTACTCCCCAACCAGAAGCCCACTAAACCACCTATACAGAAGCCCAGTCTGGAACTTTCTGAATTTTATTCTGGAAATAATTTTGTCTTCATTCCACTTACTTGAAATCTTAGAGGAAATGGAAGCTGATTGACTTGAGTCATAGAGTATGAATTTATCAATTCTTACAAATAATCTGATAATAGAAATGCAATTGCCTCTTTACCTTTACATAAAACTAACTTATTCAAACTGAAGAGGTAACATTGATTCTCTTTTTCTGCTTAAGAATTAAGCTAGCATAAAACCATCTCCATCCACTCAGTTAATTGCTTAGAGTATTCTAACATAAAGCATTCTTACTGTCTTTTGTTCTCCAGGAAGAAAACTTGTAGATTAAAAATGGGGAAGAAAACCAACAATATTTATATGGAGCATACAATTAACTTAGGTATAAATATAGAGATAACTAGATAGCTAGACAGATAAGATAGATATAGACAGACAGAAAGATCAAACAACTTCCATTATAGCCAATTTATGAGACAGCATGTATATGTAAAATGAGTGTATTTACCTTTATGTTAACTTTGAAATCATATTTAAGGTATATCCCCAATTGCCAGGCATCTGAAGAGAGTAATGGGAAGAATGTGATCTTGTTATATTACTCAAATGATTTTAATTATGAATTTTACTTTAAAAATTTGAAGTGACATAACACAACATGGAAACAATACATATTATGTCATTATATATGTTTTCAATATACTCATTTGCTAACTGTTATAACTTTTAAGTGAAAGAGAAAAACAGAATAGATTTTCAGGGTGAAGATAAAGGCAAATTCTTACATGATTCAGAATATACATAAAAGCAAAAGTAAAAATCCAGATGATCATTATCTTTATTTCTATCATAATTCATCGTGGTTATCATTTCTAAAGAGAATAAAGAAAAGGTAACCAGAAATAAAATACTCAAAATGCGTGTCATGTCCAATATATCATGAGAGTCCAAGTGGTCAAGATCAAGGGCATAGTTTTGAAAGGCAGGAGATGTAGATTGCATTCCGCCTTCCATTGCCAACTTGCCAAGTGGACTTGAGTGAGCAAATTCATCTAACTAAGCCTCAGTTTCTTCAACTGTTAAATGATAGGGTTGGACTAGGGGAAAAATATAGTTATTTTCAGTCCTAAAATAATTATGGCTACAGTATTACAGTTAAGTAGAGACATTGCTGCAGCCTTTAATTATCAGTGGTGTTACGAGTACTCAGACCATATGGAACTTCTTTAACCTTAGCTATATCCATAATAGAACAACAGCTTGTCACTGAAAAAACAAAACAAAACATGCAAACAACAAAAAATACTCTCCAAAATGTTTTGCATATTTGCCATCAAAATTTGTTTCCAAAAGTGATTTCCATCATTTTATCACAAGCAAAAAGCAAATTTCCTACTCTAAGGAATAGTAAAAAAGGCTGATATGGAATGAGAACAAGATCCTCAAAGGGAAGATTCTTCCCAATTACCTTAAAGGTAAAACTATAAAAGAGTTCGAGGTGAAAATGATACACATATAGTTTGTGTCTCTTTTGGAAACTCGAATTCTGATAAAGTGTTTTTTCTTACTTTGCTGAAAAATAATTGTGCAAACAATGAGACATATGATTTTCTTTGATTTAAACTGCTTAGGGATATTAGAAGTACAAGTACAAATTATTTCATTCATCTTTTATTTATTTCTCACTTTTTAAGAAGATAATGTAGAAACATAATATTTTTTTCTCTAAGGGGTACACACAAGAATCTGGTGCTATCTAGTTGTTTTTTCAACCCAAGAAAAGATAATAATAAACCTTTATTGAGTGCTTATCATGCAAGTTCTATCCTAAGTACCATAAAAGTGCTACATAGTTTATTTCTCATAGCAACTTAAAAGGTAGATATCATTACAATCTTCAACTTATAGGTGAGGAAACCAAATTCCAGAGAGGATCCAATGTTGTGTGGATAGGAAGCAATATGGCAGATCATCTACCTTCAGAGCCTGCCTGCTTAGCCACCACAGGATACTCCACCTTACAGCACACATGGAAACAATGAGGTATAAACTTATCTTTAAAGGAAGCTCAACTGAAGTGTATAGATTCTTATTAGTAAGTTACAAATAATATACTGATGGCAAGTCAGTAAAGTTCCAATTCCACACACAGACATGTGCTTTTATATAATACACATAGAACCTGTAAATGGCAGGGACTTTCTTTTACTCAACTTTGAATCTCAGCAGCTAAAAGAGTGCCTTGTATATAGTAAGTCTCTCTGTATATTTATTCTACAAATTGATATTTTAACATAGCATGAATGAATTGCAAGTTTTAATCTGAAGAATTCTATATTTTAGAACTCAGTTTTTTAACAGAGCATGCCTGACAAGATGGTGACCAAACAGGTCAGACTCTGAGAGTCTACACAAAAGCAAGTGTCCATAAAGAGTATCTGCATGAGTAGGTGTGTGCTGGTGGGAGAGAGACAGGCTTTCTGAGGGGAAACTCTGGTTCATGCACCCGGAGACCCTCTCTGAAGGTCACTGCAAACACTCACCACTCTGAGATTGGAGCTATGGGTGCGTAAGATTGTCTGCTGTACACAGGACTCTCCTGAGAAGAGCCTGCTGAATCCAGCTGATTCTCATCACCTGGTGCTTGGCCCAACCATCACCAGTTATAGTAAATTAGCTGGATCCCCAGATCTGATCAGTGGAGAGAGAAGGTTGGGGAGAGCTAGAGAGAAGCCCCATGACCAGTGAGGAAATACCAACCATAGCCATTTTCTCTGTCCCAGGACCAGGTAGAGATCTGCATTGCCCTGCTCAGCTCTGCCCAGCCTCCAACTTGGGACCTAAGGTAATCTCATCAAACTGGGAGAGACAGAAACCCTTCCCCCATGGTGGATCAGACTCAGACAGGTCAGATCTGAGTGACAGACTTGACAGTCAGCAAACCTGGTGAGCCCAGATCTGACCCACCCTCTCTCCACAGTAGGCCTGGGCATCTGACCAAAGCTGTGAGCAACTCTATCAGCCTGTGCTGAGAACAGCCCTATCAGCTTGCATTGAGAGCTAGAGATCAGAGCTGAAAGGAAGTTGGACTTACAGAAATGACCTCAGAGTTAGTTTGGTACCGTGTTCTTATTTTATCTTATTTTTTAAATTTATTTTGTGCTCTGCTCTTTTTTGTTTTTATAGTTTTTTTCTCTCATTCTTTCTGTTTTTGTACTGTTTTTGTTTCTGTTATTTGACTGATTTTTTTTGTTTGTTTAGACTTCCTGTTTGTGTATGGGAAGAGTACATCAATAGGAAGTTGTTTGCTGGTTTGTGTGTTTGTGTGATTGTATGTGTTTTTTTTTTTTTTTACTCTTTTCTGTCTTTGTGTCTCTTTTCATTTGAAAGTTGATACATCTGTCTGTTTTCCTTCTTACTCTTCTCTCTTTCCACCTTATTCTTGCCCCGCTGCTTCCTTTTTCCATTCTTTTCCTTTTTCTTACCTCATTTTGCTTTCAGGGAGCAAACCTATACCTCCACCGCATGGACAGATTGTAAAACAATGGGAAGTGGATTCCAGGGTACCCAGGTCTGCTAATAGATTTTGAATCAGAGCTCCCCCTTCAATTAAATCTCAAATCTGCAAAAAGAATAGCCCCCAACCAACAGTCCAGCTTCAGAATTGAACAAAGCCAGAGGATTTACACAAATAAAAATAGAAGATTAAGCAAACAGAAGTAAAAATAACCGCACCATCCCCAAACAACAGAATTTTAAAAGAGGGCAAAAAAAAAAAAAAAGTGTGTGTGTGGGGGGGAATCTACATAAATGAAGAAAACCAAAAGAAGAATATGGGTCTCACACAGACCCTTGGGAAGTCAGACACTGAGAAAACAGACTTCAGAGTTCAAACAATGAAGAGCCCCCAGATGACTGGTCTCAACTACAAACCCAGACATCAAGACATTAATAGAGAGAATAAAAAGAATTGAGGATAGACAAGAGGAAAATAGGAAGGAGTAGATAACTGGAATAACAGCAAAAGAATACTGTGATTGAAATAAATAGCAAACTAATAAGCATGGAAAGCAGAATTAGTCAAGCAGAAGAAAGAATCTCAGAGCTTGAGGACCAAAATATAGAACTAACCCAAACTGTCAAAAACATAGAAAAGAAGTTTAAAAAGACAGAACAAAACCTTCAAGAGATGAGTGATTATTTTAAGAGGCTGAACCTAAGAGTAATTGGATTTTCTGAGGCAAAAAAAGAGAGACCACCCTGGAACAAACATTCCATGAAATTAATCAAGAAAACTTCTCTTATCTCATCAGTGATGCGACCATTCAAACACAAGAGATTCAGAGAACCCCTGCAAGGCAACAAATGAGAAGACCATCTCCCAGACACATAGTAATTCACCTAAACAAAGCAGGTATAAAAGAAAAAATTATAAAGGCAGCAAGAGACAAAGGTCAGACTACCTTCTGGGGAAGACTAGTTAGAATAACAGCAGATATATCTACAGAAACAATTCAGGCTAGGAGAACTTGGAGCCCAATCTTCAAAGTTCTCAGTGATAAACAATTTCAACCAAGGATAACCTACCCAGCTAAGGTAAGCTTCATCAGTGAGGGAGAATTAAAATCTTTCCCAGACACTCTATCCCTAAGAACTTATGCTGCCACTCTACAAAAAATACTTAAGAAAGTATTGAACACAGAAGAAAGGGAAAAAAGAATGACAACATTCTTCACAAGAGTCCAGGAAAAAGATTGAAAACATACACGAATCAACCCAGAAATTAAAAGAAAGTCAACAAACAGCAACAATAATAACAAACTCTACAAGAACCTCATGACAGGGATAAACTTTCACATTTCAATAATTAGCTGAATGTGAATGGACTGAATGCACCACTGAAAAGACACAGAATGACAAAATGGATAAAATAACATGAGGCAACAATATATTGTCTCCAAGAGACACATCTCACCAGAAAGGAAACTCACAGACTTAAAGTAAGAGGATGGGAAGCAAAATTTCAGGTGAACAGAACACCAAAGAAAGCAGGAGTCAAAAAAACCTTTAAGCTATCAAAAATTTAAAAAGATACAGAAGGTCACTATATAATGATAAAAGATTCAATCCATCAACAAGAAATATCCATCCTAAACATATATGCACCCAACATAGGAATTTCATAAAGCAGCATCAAGGCAAACTTAAAAAAGATATTGACTCTAACACTCTCAGAGCTGGGGATTTTAATGCTCACTCAAAACCCTAGACAGGTCATCAAGACAAAAAATCAGCATAGAGATCTGGAACCTCAATGTGACTTTTGACAAAATGAACTTAATTGATACATACAGAAGACTCCACCCAAGACCGCAGAATATACATTCTACTCATCACCACACTGAAGGTACTCTAAGGTTAACCACATCTTTGGCCATAAACCAAGCATAAACAAATTTCATAAGATTGAAATTCTGCAGTGTATCTTCTCAGACCACAGTGGAATAAAAATAAATATAAACACCAACAGAGTTCCCCCCAAACCCACAAAGACATAGACACTAAACAGCATGATGCTAAGCAAATCCTGGGTCAACATGGAAATCAAAACCGAGATTAAAAGACAACTGGAAACAAATGAAAATGAAGAAACATCTTACCAAAATCTCTGGGACACCATGAAAGCGGTAGTAAGAGGAGAATTCATATCTCTACAAACACAGTGAAGAAAATGGAAAGATCATAAGCTAACAACCTAACAGGTCATCTAAGGAAACTGGAAAAGCAAGACCACCAAAACCCTAACTTCAGCAAAAGAATCCAGATCACCAAAATAAAGCTGATATCCGAGATATAGAAGACAAAAAGATAATACAAGATACCAGTGAAATAAAAAGCTGGTTCTTTTAAAGAATAAACAGGATTGATAGGTC
>CAUYQG010082979.1:0-15387 GCA_963574415.1 Tarsius wallacei
GTGATCCTTCCGCCTCAGCCTTCCAAGTAGCCGGGACTACAGGCGCGCGCTACCACGCCCGGCTAATTTTTTTGATTTATTGTAGAGATGAGGTCTCGCCAAGTTGCCCAGGCGGGTCTCGAACCCACAGGCTCAGGCAATTCACTCGCCTCGGCCTCCCAAGGCGCGGGATTACAGGCTGAGCCTCCGAGCCCGGCTGACAAACTTTAAATATTGATGTGCTAGAGAGGAAATATGTGTTTTTGGTGGATGGAGTTGCCTTAATCAGACTGTTTCTTTTGCCAAAGGAATTCAAGGGCCCAGCACTTTGGGAGGGCAAGACGAGATGATTGCCTGAGCTCGGAGGTTCAAGACCAGCCTGGGCAACCTGGTGAGACCTGGACTCTACAGTAAATCAAAAAAATAAGCTGGGCATGGTAGCGCGTGCCTGTAGCTCCAGCTACTTGGAAGGCTGGGGCAGAAGGATCACCTGAGTCCAGCAGGTCAAGGCTGCTGTGGCTGTGAACATGACACTGCACTCCACCCTGGGCAATAGAGTGAGATTCCAACTCAAAAAATAAACAAATAAATAAGAAATTCAAGGGCATGCAACAAATCATCAATGTTAGTTACAAATTCGAAATAAATTAAACTTTTTTTTCTAGCCTGTTCATTAATTGCTTTCTTCAAGGCATAAAATAGTATTTCATAGCCTTAGGAGCAGAATATCGATCTTTCCATGATAAACATAAGCCTGTATAATTTGGCTAATGATTATGTAAAGTCTTTCTTATATAACCTGCTATTAGGTAAGCACAGTTAGGAATGTGTAGCGTCTGTACACTATTGTAAAAACACTAGAAAATATAACAGCCAACAGCATTTTCTTTTACTTTATTTTTTTCTTTGTAGATTTTCCATAAACCAATGATCACTGAAAGTGAATACTAATAAAGTAACTCTTACCTTTTAATCATAGCTCTTTCACACATTTTCTCTTATGCCTAAGAATTATTTGACACAAATGCCTCTCAGCCGTGTTTCAGCAATGTAAAATGTATTTTTTCTACAAATGAAACCAAGCAATTCATTTTAATTCAAAGGATTCTGTGGACCAGAAATAAATTATATTTTTAGTAATATTCCCTGACCCCAAGACTTACAAGGAGCTATTCTTCTGACTTCAGTTACCAAATTAACATAAGTAGAAATATAATTGTCTTCCCTGAAGGACTTGAAAATAAAACCTGCTAGAAAGCTTGGTTTATGAATGTGGAGATATTTGAACAAAATACGGTCCTCCTTAATAATTTAAATAAGTGATTAATTGAGGAGCAATGAGAGTCCCCAATTATGTAGGCTCATTGGTGACCATAACCTCAAATTCAGACCATCCCTTCCTCTCAATTTTTATAGCCACAGCTTAGTCCAGACCTAGAGAGCATTCTCTCTATTCAGATTGCTGACATTGGAATTTAGTCATTCACTGCCAAATCCAACTCCCTTCTTAGCCCATTATTTTGAATACCACATGTCTTCCTAGCTCTTAACCACCAACCTATACTCTTTGCTCAAAGTCCCTGTATTTTCAATTGTTTATTAACAATAAAGAGAAATATTATTGAGGATCTGTCTTTCTAAACCTTTCCCACCTCCCAGTAGTTCAAACTTCTTAAAATTCCTGTATTTTCAATTATCTACTAACAATAAAGAGAAATATTATTCAGAATCTATCTTTCTAAACCTTTCCCAACTCCCAGTAGTTCAAACCACAGAAATACTGTGCAGTAATTATGTTGGTACACTGCACGTCAACTCCCAGTGGTCTTACATGCAAAGATGAGGTGATCTTTCTATCCCATTGAGACAGTACAATGTTATGGAATCTCCTTTAGTGAGTTATTCTTATTTGTGAAATTGCTCTATTTCGTTGGAACTTTTTTTTTTTTTGAGTTGGAGTCTCACTCTGTCGCCCAGACTGGAGTGCAGTGGCACGCTCCCGGCCACTGCAGCCTCCACCTGCTGGGCTCAGGCGATCCTTCCGCCTCAGCCTTCCAAGTAGCCAGAACTACAGGCACGCACTACCATGCCGGGTTAATTTTTTGATTTATTGTAGAGACAAAGTCTCACCAAGTTGCCCGGGTGGATTCGAACCCGCAGGCTCAGGCAATCAGCTTGTCTCAGCCTCCCAAAGTGCTGGGATTACAGGCTGAGCCACTGACCCGGCCTCGTTGGAACTTTTATCATGTCCACTATTGTTAAAATTCTTATGTGAATAGCTGCTAATGGAAGAAAGACTTTCTCTTTATGCTCCACCATTTTATGTGAAAATAAAAAATATCTCCAGTCAACTATATTATTCCATAATTAGCCTAACAGCACAAAGCAGCAAGTTCCTCATGTATCAGGACCAAGAAGCCACAGAAAATAAACATATAATACAACACTTTTTCCTTTTGTAATTACCACTTACCACATCTTCAAATTAATGCACATTTGTAAGTAAACTTTAAGTAATGTCAAAGAAGGCATCTTTTGTCTCATAGCATAAGTAAAGGATAGAAATTAAGAAGAGTAGAAATGAGTAAGATGGGTGAGCGGAAATTATTACAAAATGGTGGAAACTTCAGCTTTACAAAAATGTCTATAGATTAATATTTGCTTTGTAGAGAGATCCTTCAGGGACTCTGATTTAATTAATATAACCCAAAGCTCAGCACAGGAGTATTATAAGTATTCAATAAATGCTTAGGGAATAACAAGATTGCCTGAAGAATAATCTTTCATTTTCTATTCAAAAATGGTATTCATGTGAACTGAAGAGTAGAATATACCATCAGGCAGATAGAGTAGAAACAACACTGGATTTAGTGTAAACAGGGTGGAACTGAGTCTTTGCCATTTACTAGCTTTGCAACCTCAAGCAAGTCACTTTGCCTTTTTGGTTTCCTCATTTGTGAAATTGAGATCAAAATCCTTCCCACGGAGTATAGTGAAAAAGTGCTTTAAAATGGGAGAAATTATAAAACCTAAGAGGTATACAAAAGTAAAATGATATTTTTAAGTTAAAAATGATATTTTTCAGTTAGAATAGTAACACAATATGTTTTATCTAAGACTACAGATTCTCTGATTATTTATACCGAAAAGTTTAATCACATAAAACATGCGGAGTCTCAAAATACAAAGGAATCTTAGAGATCAAATTTTAGTTTAACCTCTTCATTTTACAACTGAAGAATCTGATGACCAGTGATGCTAAGTGCATTGTTCAAATGTATGAGCTGTAGTTGTGTATGTGCTAGAGTTCCTTTTCTCACATTAAAAAATTGTTATTTATTAAAGAGTTATATGTTACTTCATCTCACTTATTAAAGTTATGAACAATATTTGTCTATGAAATTCTACATAATAAATATGGAGACCGAGACCTGAGAGGTTTCAATGTTCTACCTTAAGGCACTCCACACACTTAGGATAGAATTGGGGAAACACACACACGCACACACACACACAATGTTGTTATGCTTTTAAGCATGCTTCCAAAGCTACCTTTAGAAAATCATCAACACATTATTGTAATTTGTATATATGCTTAGAAAGTTACTATTTTATGTTTAAATCTCTCTCCTGGAGAATATTATTCATCTAGTAGCAACATTTTTGCTTCCACTGCTTTTTCTCAAGTCGTAATCCAACCACGACATTATTTCCTATCATGTGTGATTGGCTGGTTCCTTAAGATACTCTATTCATTTTGACAATCAGGAAGGTATGCCTAAGGCAGTGACATCTCTAGAAATGCTGCTGTAGTTGACACTGCTTTTAGGAGATATGTATTCAAGAACTACTTTTTAACTTGTGGTTTCAGATTGTTTTCTACTGATGGTATGCATGAGAACTGTAGAAAATAAACTTCACCACAGTCTATGGCATTTTGCCATGGCAGTGCAAGCTGACTGATACATAAGTAGTTCTAGATATTAGTATGTTATCCTTGGTTAAATTAGTGACAGCAGTCAGAGAAATTACCATGTGTTGAACACATGCAGAATCTTATTACAGCTGCTTTGTTCACCTCTCCATTGTAACTGTGGTCTGTTAGATCACCTGAATGCCACTAAATAGTTTTTTTTTTTTTCTGTATGACTTTTTATTTATTTATTTTTTCTCAGTGGTTTCAACTAGTTGGCATAGTTGATCTATTAACTTGTTGAAAAACACAGATGACGTTTCCTGGTATTCAGAATCAACTGAGTCTCTATGCTCTTTTTATGTGTTCTTGTCCTCCCCTGCTAAATCAATGATGCATGGTTGCCTTTTCATTGTTTTGCTGAGGTTTATTTCATCGCCTTGTACTTTTTGTTCATTAGACAAACATAGAGCAGATGATAAATAGTCATTGGGAAAATAACATGTTAGACAAAAATTCAACAATGTGTTTCACAGAAAATGGCATGTCATAGATGCTTTGTGTCTAGAGTGGAACAATTTAAAGATCCTTTGTGTGTAGGGAAAAAGCATCTGTTAAAAAAGCCCTGGGAAAACAACATTTCAGCCTGTTTTATAGGTGCTTAACACTTGGTAAAAGAATGATGAAATGTGCATTTGGCTGTAGTCCCAATGCCTTTCTCATACAATCCCCTACCATCCTATACTATACTTTTCTGATAGCACTTAGACTGAAATGACCTCTTTTCTTGGTTGTGTTCCCCCTAAAATGGAATCTCCTTGAAGTTAGAGAGTTCATTTAGCCTTGTTTTCTCATCATGTGACTCATAAAAGTCTTTTAATACACATTTGTTGTATTGGATTACATAAAAATGTTCAGTGGATCTATTTTTATTAAAACAGCCAATATAATTGTTTAAACATTAGAAAAGCAGTATTTTCTTCTCCTACTGCTGATATACCAAGGCATTCACTTAATAGTACACATTAGATATTTTTCCACCCAATTAAACTGAGTATGCATAGATAGGATCTTAGGAAGAACTGAAATTTTGAAGCAAGTTTTAAAAGAACATAAATGATTAATTGCTGGATTAATTTCATCGATGAGAAAGGTTAAAGAGGAGTCTTTTTGCTTCAGGAAATAGAAGTGCTAAATCAAGAATATGAATTAAAGCGTGGTCAGTCAGGCATTTTCCTTTCTTCATGAATGAAATGAGGTTTGGTAAAGGAAGCAGATTAAATATAATGTAGGACTATGACTACAGGAAAATGAAATGCCATGGATGCCATGGTATGCTTACTGAGGAACAAGGTGGAATCTTTCTTTCAAAGTGCAACAGATAAGAACTTAGTTTTCTGAAATCATACTTGGTAATTTAGTACTTTTTTCAAGATCTGTTTTAGTTCTTCTATCCAGGATTCTTTAAAAATGTTAACCTTTTATATTTAAATAATTTTAGATTTACAGAAATACTGCAAAGATAGTACAAAGACTTTCAGCATATACTTCCCCCAACTTCCCCCAATATCAACATCTTACATAATTATGATACACTTATGAAAATTAAGAATTAACACTGGCACAATACTATTCACTAAACTACAGACTTTATTAAGATTTTCCCAACTTTTCCACTGATGGACTATTTTTATTCCAGAAGAATTCAATCTAGGATCCTACATTGTATTTAGCAATTCACGATTTTTAAAATTTCACTTTTGAGTCTTAAGATTTGTTCTGTATAGAGTCATTATATCAATTTTTTTTTTTTGAGTTGGAGTCTCACCCCATCACTCAGGCTGGAGTTCAGTGGCACGCTCACAGCCACTGCAGCGTCCACCTGCTGGGCTCTGGCAATCCTTCTGCCTCAGCTTTCTAAGTAGCTGGAAATACAGGCACGCGCTACCATACACAGCTAATTTTTTAAAATTTTATTGTTGGGCTGAGATCTCACCAAGTTGCCCAGGCTGGTCTCGAACCCACAGAGTCAGGCAATCCACTCGCTTCAGCCTCCCAAAGTGCTGGGATTACAGGCTGAGTCACCGAGCCTGGCCTATTTCCTGTTTTTAATTGTCTATACTTTTGATGTTCATCATTTATTGACCACACACAGGCGGTATCTGCATTTCTCTCTAAATCCTAGTCCTTCTCTGGCCCTCTTTCTTTCTGCCCTGCCTCCTGCAGCCTCTATCCTTTGTGCTCTGTTCTCTCTGAAGACACCTTGCCTCTGACCAGACAAGCAATCTACATAAAGTAGAACAGCTGAAATGTACAATTTTTACTTTCCCTTACATAATTCAGGCCCTTAGAGAAAACACATAGGCAGAGGTTGTCAAGTCAATCTGACAGCCCTGAGAATGCTATATTTAATTTGTATTACAAAATAAACAGGGTGTAGGTTTTAATATTTTTTTCTTAGAGTTTAGTATTAAGTAGAAACCTACTGTGCTTTTCAGTGCTTACCATTTGAGGATGTCACTATTCTTCTCTGAAAATAAGGATTTCTTTCAGCTAAGTCATTGTCAAGTGAGAGTAAAATATTTTATTTCAGTTTCCTTAACAGAGAATACTGGAGTACATGAATAGGCTTCAGTGTGTTCATGTCCACAAACCCTAAAATTATGCATGCAATATTTTGTCTATACATGTATTTCTCTTCTAGGATAGAGAGTCTACAACTCTCATTAGATTCTCAAAAGTGTCTCATGGTTCCACAAAGCTGAAGAATCATTTCTCTGGGCCTGGGGGTGTGAGAGAATCTATATCAGCAGATAGGTTTGACATCCAAACTCTAGTACAAAAATATCTGGAGTGTTAAAGTAGCTATAGTTGTCTTATGTTTACAAATTTAATGTCCTTTCTTCCCCAGGGGGAATAATTTAGGAGCTTTAAAAAAGTTAATTGTGATCTATCTTTGTATTAATTCCCTTTTCTACACCTATGTTCTTTTATTGGTAAATTTTTTCTTTCCCCCGCTTTATTTCCAGAGTTCTTTCAGCACATTATCATTTCTCCTGCCTTTGCTTGCCTCTGTTTCACAAGTTATTCTTTCATTCATCATTCTGAACCCTATTACTTTTCCCGACAAGACTGCTTGCAGGGCATTTTCCTGCTGCCTCCTCTATTCTGTTCCCTACACCTCTGCTTGCTTGAAGGAAGTGTTCTGGCTAACAGGGTGTGTTACCATAGGGACTGTTAGTGCCAACAGCATACCAAAAATGCAAGTCTGGAGAAAACATTAGCCTGATCCTTTTGTGGGATCTTCTTAACAGAAACAGCCCATGTCCCTGGGTACAGTTAGAAATTTATAGCATGGAACTAAATTTAAGCATAAAGAAAACACTCTCCCTTTTTATTTGAGAAGGCATACTTTATCTTGTCATTGGAAGGGGAAGGGCAGGAGGTTAGGGGATGAAGGATGGAATATTGCCTCCCACCCATCGAAATTAAGGAAAATGATCCCTTACTGGTTCCCACAGAGTGAGATAACTTCCCTAGCCATCCCACCCCTACCAAAAGCCACATAATATATATGCAACTTTGATTAGTTGCCTATGATTTTTAAAAGGTACAATCATCACATGTCTGATTTTTAAATGTAAAAGGTAGACGGTGACTCAATAATACTTGATGGTATATTATTGTGATTATCCTTATCATAGTTCTGTTCATTGAGCTGAATCTTTGTGCCAGACACTCTGTTATATCATTATCTCTACATCTCACAACAATATTATTAAATAAATACTACTATTGTTCTCGTTTTTTATAAGGAAAATGAGACTTAATTAACTGGCCTGGGTTACTCTGCTGATAAAGTGGTAGAATTGGCATTGCACAAAGGCCTATTTATGGTTGAAGCCCAAGCACCCATCCCTAAAACTATAGTGCAAGTCACTGATCAGTTTAGATGAAATGCCATTGTTAGGAATTGGAGGCAAGGATGAAGATGATAAGGGTAGGGAGAAAGGATAGCAGAAATATAAGGAAGAAAGAGATGGGTTTCTGTCATTTATTTGTTTGTTAAAGATTGTTAACAAGATGTGTACATTCCATTTACCCAATTATGTTTCCTTTTTTAGGTCAGTATTTTTTTCCTTTAAATATCTTATACATAATAGGTGTTAAATAAGCTCTATAAAATGGGAGGCAAAGGAGGAAGGAGAAAGGACAGAAGGGCTGCAAAGAAAATGGGGAGAGAATGGAGAAAATTCATTAAGAATGAAGGAAGAAGATAGCAGTAAATAGATAAAGAATAACTAAACGAAGGTGGCAAAATTAGACAGACAAAAATTGAGGCAGAGAAAGATGAAAAGAGAAGAGCCCAGTTTATTCTGGCCTTGGGCATCCACTACTCACTTAGATTCTGGACTTTAAGGAATTATCATTATAGAATCTAGCCCTTTGAAATATTAGGTAGATAATTAACCTCTGAGCACAGCTTTTCGGTGATTATTTCATCCTTCAAATCATTTACAATCAACAAATATCACTGGGACCCCTATAAATTGCCAAAGCATTGAAGATTTCAAAATGACCAAAAGTTTAAAAGACAACCACGGGTAAAAGTACCTCAAAGGGAAAGGTATTGTAAGTGCTATAAGTGGTCTGATGAGGAAAAAGGACCTCTGGTTTGGATGGAGAATAAGGAAAGACTTTCTGAGTGAAGCAATAATTTGTTACTTGACAAACAGGTAAAATTATAGGGATAGACTTGGGAGTTGTGGAATTGAGGGGGAAGATACTTTATGAAGAGAGAACATCATTAACAATGGCACAGAGGTGAGAACATGGGGAGTCATTCATCTTGCTGGAATGTAGCATCCTTATCTCTATTCACTAGCCACTCCTCATTTTCCACTGCTCCCTCATCTCCATCTTTCTAGCAATTGCTTCTTAGCCTTCTTTAGTCTCTTTTATCACTTCTCTCCCTCTGCCCATCCCCTAAGTATTAATGTTTGTGACATTCAGACCTAGAGTGTACATAGAATTTTTATGAAGCAGCTTTGGCCTTCTTGGTTTCGCCCGTCTCTGAAGTCCTTGCCCACTTGTTTCACTCCTGCCACTACCCTAATGACCAACTTTGGGTGGGTTTGCCAGTGACTGTCCAGCTGAGTTTATATGAGTCCAAACTGCAGTGCCTTGCCTCATGCCCACTGTGAGTCTCTTTCTTTCCAACCTGTGGCTTCCCAATGGCCAAAATGATTCATAAGCTACCACAGATCCTTTTGGTCACCCATGCAAGGAGCAACTCAGAAATGGAAGAAATGTGTGCACTGAAGGATGGGAAAGGTGGAAAAGTTAATGTCACTGGGTAAACCTTTAACCATGGAGGATCTTGGGATAATACATTTTTCTTCCTTTCTGGCTCCTTCCCCACCCAGTTCTGAGCTTAGTTCTCTTGAATAATCCCACCTGATATTAAGTCCCAGCCAACTGGGTAAAAGTAAGCCCTTTTTTCTTCCTTGCTTCATTCCCCTTTTTTATCTCTGCTTCCATGGGTTTTGTACTCTCCAAAACAAAACAAAACAAAACAAAAAACAACCCCATAGAACAGAAGCTTCTACCCAAGAGTCTGCTTTCTGGAGAGTGGTCTGATATACAAACATGATTTTTTTCTGCTTTTGTTTGTTCCCTTAGCAATCTTTTACAATTATCTTGTTTCAGTGACTATCTATGTGCAGATGTGTTCCCAATCAACATCTAACTCAAGTCTTTGTTCTGTGTTCCAGACACAGCTATTAAAATTCTATTTAGATACTAAAAGGTGCCTCAAACTCTTTCAGAACTGCAGTAGCCACCTTCTTCCACCATCTTGTTACCTAAACCACATATCTGGAGTCATTTTTAGCAAGTCCCTCTCCCTTATTATTTGATTCTACTTATCACCAACACTTGCCAATTCTTTTTCCTAAAACCCTTCCAGATTCACCATTTCTCTCCATTCCTACTGCCATACTCAAGTGCAGGCCACCAACATGTCTTTCTCAGATTCCTGCAACATCTTCCTTCATGTCTGATCTTCCTCAAATCCCTACTTCTTTCTAGAGCCAGACTGATTTTTCCAAAATTATAAATTTTATTTTGTGACAACTCTACTGAAAATCTTTCAAAAGTTTTGAGATGAAGTCCAAATTTTTAGTGTGGTTTCAAGGCTCCTAGAGCCCTCTGTACTGCCTCTCTCTCTTTAGATTCTACACCCTGACCTTGTACCTTGCCATGTTGAATGCCTTTTGAGCTCTCTTTGACTCACCGTTGGCCCTTTAGGCATGCTAATTCCTTTCAGTGATCAAAAGGATCATTTTTTTTCCTTTTTGCTTCTCTAATTTTACTCACTCTTTCCATCTCAACACAAATGACATTTACTCGTGTACTACAGTTTGAGGTTCAGGATCTGAAGCAGTTTTGAGTACTTTTGATCTCTAAATTGGGGTTATAATTTAGATGGTTCAGACTGAAGAGTTGGAAGAGTTGTCAAAACTTATTATGAAGATGAAAGGGATGACGGCTGGCAGAGGGGAAAACTGAGCTACCTGCTGAAGGCATTTAAGTACAGTGAGAGAGGGTCCTGGAGATCAGTACACAACAAAGTGAGGGTTCTGCTTTGATATGGGATTGACATTAAAGATTACCATGGAAGAGGTAATTCCCTGAGCTGCCAAGTCAGTGACTACCACAACAATAACATTAAAATCAGTCTGGCTCTGATCCTCAGGCTTAATGGTCCACTTCGAACAGAGCCTCAGCTATGTCCAGAGGGAACTCAACAGTTGCAGCTGGAATCCTATGTAGTTCCAGTGTCACAAAACAATGAAATTATGAAACTCGAAAGAGATTTATTGCTATTGTGTACTTCCAAGTACACATTAGAAAAAATTAGATCCTTCCAAATATAGGACTGATTAAAGGACCAATATTTAACAGAAGCTAAGTTGGTAGAGATGGGTCTATTTTATTTATTATCAAATTCGTGCCCTCATCCCAATTCAGGCCTCTAATTTAATTTTTATACCTCCCTCAGGCCCAGCATTAGTAAGCCAGTAAATAAATTCTACTTAGAAGACTTAAACACCGAAAAAAGAAAAAGAACATTCCATCTCACTAAAAATTAGAACAATCCCCTGTAAATATCTCTATTTGCCTACACACACCAAATGGTAGTTTTTAGCTGTGTCAACTACACATGACAAGTCAAATTGATTGTTTGATTCCTGAGTACCTTGGAATACCTGGTACAGCAAAATCCTGACATTCGTTTTATGTTTAAATTATATATTGACTGTTTAATTGAAAAGTTATTTATTCACTTATTTATTCATTTAACAAGTATATATTAAACACAACAAGACACCATTTCTGCTTTGATAGAGCTTATAATTTATAAGCAACTGATGAGTATTAAGTCATTGGTTCATCAATTATTATGCTATTCAGCAGCAAAAGGAGAAATATCCTTAAGTACTTTTAACCTTAGATTTGGATAGATTCACCACAAAATTATGCTAAACTGAGCTTAAGACTTTTTTGTTGTTGTTGAGTTTTCGTGTGTGAGCTCCATTGCCTTAAAAAAAAAAGACTCATCTGTGAGTTAGTTAAAAGATATATTACTAGGTTCCATGTGTAAGTTGTATTGCATAGAAGAATTGACTCACATATGAAGGACATGTGACAATATCCAGAAAGCCATTTTCTAACTTCTTGGCTTAAGACCCTGACAATGGATAAGCTGCAAAGCACAATGTGTTAGGAAACTTGCTTGAGCAATTTCTTCCTCATCTGAAACCTGAGATGTTGTTCATCCTCACTTAACAGATAACCACAAATTTAAATGACTTTTTGAGGTCCTACTGTGAGTCAACAATAGAATGACTAGAATCTGTGTGTGCCTGAAGGGCCAAGCTTTGATCATAACTTCTCTCAGGCTACCCTTCCTCTTGAAGACTATTATTTCTTCTTTCCAGAATGAAGAGATCAAAATAATTGACTCCAAAGTACCTTTCTGGTACAATATCCCATAGAAACAACTCTATACTAAAACAATGGAAAAACATACATATTCTTACTGTGTTAATTATTCATTGAGCAGTGAGGCATTCAATTTGGGATTTAATTTAAATGTCTTTAAATAAATAATCTGCAGTACGAATCAAGTAGGCAAAGGTGGTTAAAGAAACCTGAGGAGGTATGAAATAAGTTAGAAAGAGACAAATTGAAAACTCACTGCAATCTGGGATAAAAAGAAAAATAACTCAAGTGAGACTCTGAAGTTTAGCTAACAGAGCTGCCAAAGCTCAAAGTAGAGAAAAGTGTTCTTAAGGCTGACAAATGGAGAAAAGAATCCTTAGAGTAGAAAAGGATAATTGGAGAAACTCTGTGGGAGCCTTCAGAGGCTACACAGAGAAAAATAGCCCTTTCAATCCTGGGAAGCCTGTCTGCCTGAAAGAGTGGGAAGTGTTCCTAGCTAGTAGCCTGAGGTTGAGATCCTGGGAGAATCAGAGGGAGGATAAGACACAAAGGAAGACCAGAGACTGGGAGGCTTGGTCTTGGGAGTCCTTCAAGACTCAAGAAGTGGAAGGGAAAGTTTTGCAGTTCCAAAGAACCGAGAAGAACTAGAGAAGGCCAAGGAAACAGAGGCTCTTGGAATTTGTAGCCTAGGCTAACTTGTAGGGGGCAAGGTTTTTGGCAGGATCTGAAGTCTATGGCTATAATTTTACCTCAAGTTTCTGGCACTTACACAAGACACTGAAGTGTCATCTCTCTCAGCTTTATGGAAGCCTTTGGTTGGACTGATGCCCTGTAATTAAGTTTCCCCTAATTTATGTGTATGTAACAGGACCACTGAATTTTCAGACTGCACAGAAAAATAACATTTTTGCTGCAAATATAATACTTTTTTTAAACAGCTGTCAAAAATCTACTATTGGAAAATCAATTCTCCAGGTGTGTTGATTTCCAATAACAGATTAGAAATACTCAGCAAGTGACTTTCAGAACACTGTGGAGTGCGTTTTCTTATTTTGGGGCCAGGAATTCTTCCAGAATCTTTATTGCATCTCCTTTTTTCTTCCCCCATCCATAGGCCAGATCTAGTATTTAAAAATATTTAGAATCTTCTGACATTACTGCACTATTTACCTCCCAGAAAAAAAATATTTCTTATCTCGTTAGCATAAAACCAAATACTCTTTTCATAACAATTTAAAAAAGAGGTTTATTTGCATTTTCCAGATGATTAATGATGTTCATCGTCATTTTGTATGCTTATTTGCTATATTCATATCATTATACACCGATTACAGAATGCTCAGTTTAAAAAAATAATAACAAAACCCTCTAAAACTGGCACTATCAAGTGTGGCAAGGATGTGCAGGCTCTGGGGCTTTCAAACATTGCTGTGAGGACCCCTGATGGCAAAGCCACACTACAAAGTAGTTTGGCAGTTTCTTATGAAGTTAAATCTACACTTACCATATGACCCAGCAATTCCATTTCTATGTATTTACCCTAGAGAAATAAATACTTACATTCACATATAAACCTGTACTAACATATTTAAGCAGCATTATTCACAATTACCCTGAACTGAAAACAACCCAAACTTTTTTTTTAACAGGTGAATGGCTAAACAAATTGTAAGAAATTCATATGATAGAATATTACTCAGTATTGAACATGAACAAACTACTGGTGCGTATAAAAACAAAGATGAATTTCAAATATTTCTGGTAAGTGAAATAAGTTGATCTTAAAAAATTACATATTACATCATTAACTTATATGACATTCTGAGAAAGGCAAAGGTAAAACTAGGGTGACAGAAAACTAGGGTGGCAGTGGAGCTGGTTACAGATGAAGAAAAGGTATGACTACAAGAAGCAGCACAAAGGAATTTGGGGGGTTACAGAACTGTCTTCATGATGATTGTAATGATGGGTTCCCCAAATAGTTGAATTTTAATGTATGTAAATAATGAATAAATAAATATATATCAAATGAGTTTGTCTTTACCCAGTAACAAGTGGCCCTCACTCAGATTAGTTTCTTAGTTGTGGGCATTCACACTTTAGACTTCAACATTCTGTCTTGAAATGTTGGTTTAATGTTTTGGGAAGGTAAGATAGGTTCGGTCTTATGCAGTCAGTTTACTTCAACTTTATGAACAGAAAACTGAGAAGAACTCTTATTACTGCAGAGAAAACAGCTCCATTTGAAACAAAAATTGTCATTTATTAAATTTTTAAAAGTTCACTTCATATATTTGATTTTCTTTGTTTTTGGTGCATAACGGGGGGTTTTGGTTGGTCAGGGCTGAGATTGGGTAAGTCCATAATGCAAAGTGTGGTAACACTCCTCTCCAACCTCTCCTGTCCCTGCCCAGGTATCTATTTGCATCTACTGAGACTTCTGGTAGTAGGAAGGGGAAGGTTCACTAGAAAGAAGGATGGGTGGCAGCAGAAGCCAGGTAGTGGGAAGGGATTGTAGGGCCACTGATATCCAGTGCATCTTTAGATAGGTAAAATCTGGTTCAATAAGACAGATTTAGCAAAAGGGCCTGAGAGCAGAAGGGATGCTGTGGTTTGGAATACAGAGCAGACAGAGCAGTGAAAACCTGCCCTGATGAGAAGTACACTGAAAGAGCCATCTTTAGACCTAGGTAATTCTGCTTTGTCCTTCCATGGGTTCCTACGTGTGACACATGGAACCTTGTTCCTCAGGAGGCTTTACAAGTTACTGCAAAGTTGTGCATCAAGTAAACTTGGAGGGATTGAGCCAGGTTTAGACAATAACTGGAGGCAGAGGCCAAGGAAATGCTAAGAAGAGCTTAGATGTGGAAATTCTAGAGGCATTGGGCCGAAGATGACACGGAGGAGCCCTCCCTTTCCTTCCATCTTTATAGCTTCAAACATATAAAAAATATAACAAAAAATTAAAATGAAATGCAATCAAGAAAAACATTAGATGTTAAAAATTAAAGAGGAAACATGAAAACAGGATGTGGATACACAGGCTAATGCCATGACAACTGTCCAGTGGATGGTATTGTTCCCAAAGATAACCCAGGTGTCCAGGAAGTTGGGTTTTAGTGCCCATGAAAGGGTCAGAAATGTAGCTTTGTCAAAGAGCTAGAACTGAGATTTTTTTGCATAAATCTAAAAGCTGGAATGCTAAAGCATTGTCTTTCTGTAAAACTGGGCCTGAAAGTGTTAAGGAATCTTGATATTAGTCTGGGATGCTGGGTAAAAAAGAAAATTGGGAGACAAAGTTAAACTTTGATAAAGTTAAAAATTAAATACTAGTAAAAAATGTCAAGAAGAGGGGAGGGGCCAAGATGGCGACCGGGCAGCGTGGTCTGTGAGACCTCCGCAGAAGAGGACACAGAAAGACTCCAGATCTCTCCCAGGGGGCCTGCTCCCCCACACGGAACTTGTCCACGGACACCGCAGAGGCATTA
>CAUYQG010082981.1:0-21277 GCA_963574415.1 Tarsius wallacei
GGCCACCGCAGCCTCGACCTGCTGGGCTCCGGCGATCCTTCCGCCTCAGCCTTCCAAGTAGCTGGAACTACAGGCGCGCACTACCACGCCCGGCTAATTTTTTGATTTATTGTAGAGATGAGGTCTCGCCAAGTTGCCCAGGCGGGTCTCAAACCCGCAGGCTCAGGCAATTCACTCACCTCAGCCTCCCAAAGTGCAGGATTACAGGCTGAGCCACCGAGCCCGGCTGACATGGATTTATTATAATACTTGGTCATCTTTGTTTGTGTTCTGCCATGCAAAATTCTACCCTAAGCCCAGAAAATGTTTCTGGATAATTTAGGGTCAAGAGAGCAGTCTTTTTCCAAGATCCACTCTGATTTACCCACAGGTTAAATTTCCCCCAGACCAGGCTAATTCTCCCCAAACCAGCAGCCACCTTTATAAAGCTGAGCTGGGTCACAGGCAGGCTGGAGGTGCTTTTGGTTTCCCTAAGGGAGGCTGGGATAATCGCTGGCAACCAGATGATGTTTACAAAGCAGCAGGGACTCATTTTTAGAGACCTCTCTGCCATCCTGGATAAGAACCCAACCAAAACAAAGTACAGTAGTATCAGCACCAAAGAGAATCTGAAAAAGCCTTTATTTGGTTGAAGACTCAGGCCCTCAAAGGGTGCATTCCAAGCAGTCCTGGGAGGCTGAGCAGGTTCCAGGCTGAGGAGAGCAACTGGCTCTGCCCCCTCAGGTCGTTCCCTACCAGCTACCATGAGTGGGGGTGGGGGTCCTGGTGCAGGCAAGCTCTCCCCCCACTTTCACTCAGATTTCGGAAAGTATATGAAAACTGAGTGTTGATGGCAAGCTATGGTTTCCACAGGCATCAATCAGAAGAGCAGAATGGCACTAGTTGAAAAGACCCAGCAAGGCCGCCTCTCCAAGCAAACAGGGAGAGGAAGGATAAGGAATAATTCTATGGACTCTTAAATCCACCCTCGTGCTACCGCAGATACGAAGTCGCTAAATATATCTTAACACTATGAAGGCAAAATTATCCATTTGGGGAAACTGGGTCATAAAACAGATTAATAACGTTGAATACCCGCCCAGGGAGAGGCCTGATTTTAGCAGTATTGCAGGCTATACTAAACTAGTTTAATTGTTATGTAAATTGCACTCTCAATCCCATCAATTTATCCCCGATGGCCTATTCATCAGACCAGTTTTTCTCAGAAATAAAAACTGAGCCAGACTCTCCTTACTAGTTCCCACCCTCACAGCATACCACCCTAAGCACCCTCAATTCCCAGCGTCTTGTCCCTGTCCTTTAGCGTTTGAGCTGTGTTGGTCTCCTTGGCACCAGGGGCTTCAGAACAAACGGTATATAGGACATTACAGGACAAGCGGGGAGAACATTGCTGTTTCCCTGACACTGGAAGGTGCCCCTCCATGTCACTTTTAGCCCCACCCAGTGTCCTGTCTCTACACAAGTCTCTTCTCCATTTTGAACAAAGGCAGCAAACCCTTAGGTTCTGTTTCATTTTTAAGAAGAAAATGCAATGAATTCAACTAGGCTGTAAAGAGAAGGTAGTGAGAGGTTGACCAGAATACCCTGGCACAGCCTTCCCTGGAGAAGAAACTCCAAAGGGGACAAAAGGAAGAAAGGGACCCATAGACCCAGCAGGTTCAAACAAGAGAGGCGTGTCAGGGCTTGGCATCCAGGCTGGCTTAGGAAGGATCAACCCTGATCTCTGGGGTCAAAGATGACTTATTTATGAGAGAGGGAACAATTCCTCACTCAAATAACTTTCAAATATTTCATCACTGTGCTAAGTCTTTAACTGGGATATATGACGATCTCTTTTCTATTTCTCCACTCTGAAAACAGTTCAGAAAGAACTATAAATCACATTTTGCTTCTTGGTGACTGTCAGCATTATCTCATCCAGTTGGTGGGGTGGGGTGGGGTGGGGTGACCATCGGGACCCCGCCCATGTCAAAGGAAGGTGGAGAGAGGTTCCTTCTTGATAAGACAAAATCACAGAAACCAAGCCCTGCTGCACTGGGACTGTCCTTCCTCAATCTGGCCCCCAACAGTCAGAGTCCAGTTGCCTGCCAGGGCTTGATCCCACCCCGGGCCCGAGGCCCTGCATTCCGGAAACCTCGCTGCTGCAGCCACCTTCCTATTCAGTTTAGTTGTAAGGAGTGCCACAGATGCGCGCTCCTAACTTAGGGAGGCAAAGCACTTTAATCTTCACATTTAAACAGAGCAGTTGATGAAAAGAAACACTTTTTTAAAAAAAGCATGTAAGTCCTTTACCAATTGGGAGTCAGATCACCAGCAGCTGTGAATATGTAAAGACACAGCTTCAGCAAAGTCCCTGGTAGGTTTTTGAAAAGGAAACAGACCCAAGGAAAACTCTGAAATGCTGTTCGTAATCATCTTTGTAGCTTTTCTTCTTTCCACGTTTCTGTAGTTTCCAATGTTCCAATAATCAAGGATTGTATATATCATAGAAAAATAATAAATAATAATAATAAAGTTTATATAGCTATGTAATATAAAAACTAAAGGATATGGCTTTTTACTTTATCTTAAAATTGGCTCCTACAAAAAAATACACATAGAATTTTAAGTTTTAAAAAATCAGAATGTAAGCCGGGCTTGGTGGCTCAGCCTGTAATCCCGCACCTTGGGAGGCTGAGATGAGTGGACTGCCTGAGCCCGCGGGTTCGAGACCCACCTGGGCAACTTGGCGAGATCTCACTCTACAATAAATAAAAAGATCAGCCGGGCATGGTAGCGCGTGCCTGTCATTCCGGCTACTCGGGAGGCTGAGGCGGAAGGATCGCCGGAGCCCAGTGGGTCGAGGCTGCAGTGGCCGGGAGCGGCCACTGCACTCCAGTCTGGGCGACAGAGTGAGACTCCAACTCAAAAAAAAAAAAAAAATCAGAACGTAGGTTGATAAGCACTTTAAATTTTTTTATTTTTTTTATTTGGAGCCTCACTCACTCCAACGCCCAGGCTGGAGTGCAGTGACACACTCACGGTCACCCCAGCATCGATCTCCTGGGATCCGGCGATCCTTCCGCCTCAGCCTTCCAAGTAGCCGGAACTACAGGTGCACACTACCACACCCAGCTAATTTTTTTTTAATTGTAGTGACGAGGTTTCGCCAAGTTGCCCCAGCTGGTCTTGAACCCACAGGCTCAGAGGGCAATCCACTCGCCTCAGCCACCCAAAGTGCTGGGATGACAGGCTGAGTCACCGAGCCCAGCCAACATTTTAAGTTCAACACTTAACTTTCTGTTAACTCCACCATATTAATAATCTGGAATCCCCTGGAAAAATGTAATTTGGGTTTCTTGAGGTTTTTGTGAGCCAGAGTCTCACTCTGCTACCCAGGCTGGAGTGCAGTAGCATGATCATGACGCTCACGGATCACAGCAGCTCAAGTAACCTGCCCGCCTCAGCCTCCCAAAGCGCTGGGATTATAGGCCACAGTGCTCATTCTGAGACACGTAATTTTGGATGGATGAGTTCGCCAAAGAGATCATTAACTGTTCCTTAAAAAAAATTACTGGCTTTAAAATTTTTACCAATTTTTTTACATTATCTTGATTAAAATATTCATACCTGCCTGGCTTCTTAGACAACAGTGAACAAATGGAATTACGATTCTAAGACTGAAAAGATGAAAGCTACAAGGAGTTACAACAAAAAAGTTAGTCAAAGTACAGATCAAAAAAAGGTAAATACAAACATGGGCACCAAATCATTGAATATCAGAATCACGGCGCAGTCTATGAAGGGTCAGACGGTGAGAAGCTTGTGGTGAGATTTAGGTTTGAGATATCTACAGGTCACTCGTGCTTCCCGCAATGATGTACAGAAACTGACAGAACCAGACAGTACAGAGAGAACTTGGGACCCCCCAGGCACTGTGGTGCCGGATACATCCTGCAGGAGTCCCACGCCTGGGTCCTCAGGAGCGCCTGGGTCTGAGGAGCAGAGATGACACGTTGCAGTGACTCTACCTGTGGTGACTCATCAGGGCTGAACCCTCTTACCAACACACCTACAATGGGGGAAGGCAGATGGAGGGGCTGGTGCCCACCTCTTCCCAGGTCTTGTGGTTACTGCTCTAGTCACATGTCCAGCAGGAAAAAGGGCCACATCAATCCTCACAAATAATGACAGAAATTCCACACACCATCCTGACTTCAAGGGAGTTCTGAATTAATGGGACAGTAAGGGAGAAGGGAGGAGGTGGACGACACACAAATATTGCATATGAAAAATAAACAATTATAGCCAGGCGCGGTAGCTCACACCTGTAATCCCAGCACTTTGGGAGGTAGAGGCGAAAGGACTGCCTGAGTCCAGGGGTTCGAGACCAGCCTGGGCAACTTGGCAAGACCCCGTCTCTGCAATAAATAAAAAAAATTAGCCAAGATGGTGGTGCGCGCCTGTGGTTCCAGCTACTTGGAAGGCTGAGGTGGAAGGATCGCCTGAGCCCAGTAGGTCGAGGCTACAGTGGCCGTGAGCATGCCACTGCATTCCAGCCTGGGTGGCAGAGTAAGACTCTGACTCAAAACAAACAAACAAAGAAACAAATAAACAAACAAACAAACAAAAACACACAATTAAAAACTACACTACCTGCCCTGAAGAGACAGAGTTCCCAGACTGGTCTTGAAGGAGTGACGGGGGGTAACTGCACAAGGGGTGGGGAGCAGGGGCCCCAAGCAGGGGACAGCCAGGGCAGAGGATGGCATGAGCCACAGAGCTGGAGATGGCAGGCTTGGGCACTCAGGACCATCTAAAGATATAGGGCAGCCCACCAGCTCAGATTGGTTGCAATGAGAAAGCGAAAGACAAAGAAACGGACTTGGTAAAATCCATGAGACAGGAAGCAGAAAGACGGGTTCCAGGGGCCGGGGTATGAGCACTTCGTGGGGATGAAGCTTCAGTTTGGGGGGACGAAAAGGTTCGAGAGAGGGACGGCGGTGAGGGTTGCACAACCGCGTGAATGTGCCTACCGCCACTCAGCCGTGCACTTTAAAGTTGCCAACTGCATGCATGTCTTACCCCAACAACAAAATGTAGGAGGCTCTGGGAGCAGCTGCATGAGAGGTGAAGGGCTTCGGGCCTGGGGTGATGGGGAAGGAGGCCCTGGGAAGGCAGCTCTGAAGCACCTGCCTGGGCCCGTCTCTACGACCCCATCCCAGGCCGCACAGTAGTATCTGACCAGTATCTGCCCACGATACCTCATCAAGACTCTTACCGAGACTTGGAGAACAAAACCAAAACAATCTCAGAAAAATGACATTTGCTGGACCATACGACTTCCTACATCACAGCAAGTAAATATGAGAGGAAAAGCCCTTCCACCTCGCAGTCAGTCTCCCTCGGCCTCTTCCTGGCACCCTCTGCTCTCCTCAGGGCAGTTCCAAGAAACGAGAGGGCTCCAGGAACAAAGACCTGGTCACTGACCTGGGAAGCGCACAAGCCACTCTGGGGCACGTGAGGAAAAGCACCCTCCAGGTGGACGCCACCAGCACAGAGTGCAGGGCTTCAGACGGGAGCAGGTAGGGCCTCCGTGCCCAGGTGCCTGCCAAGCATGCATGGCTTGCAGGAGCCCCGCCCTCCTGCCTCCCACCTCCCACATTCTGCACAGATGCACCAGGTCGACTCTGTTCCACCTGCTGCCCCCTTGCCTTCTGTCTCGCCCGGTCACCTTCAGTGTCCCCCTTTCTGTGACACCCCAACACGCCCGGGGTCTGCAGCTCCCGCCTTCACACCCACTGCAGCTCTCATGTATGATGTTCCTGCATCCCAGGGACCATGTCTATCTGTCTGTCTCTTGGAAGATGAGGACCAACTTCTGGTTTCATTCCTTCCTCTCTGGGCCGAGGACAGCCCAGCATGCCGGAGCTGCTTCAGCTGGAGACAAGCCTTCGGGTTCTGATTGGAAATGAGGCCCAGCCCTGCGCCTCCTGGAGGGGAAGGAGCAGGATGAGCTGCTGGCAGGCTCACTGTGCTCTCCCAGGCCCTCTGGAGGCTGGGGCGGCTCACTCTGCTCTCCTAGCCCCCGTCCTGGAGACTGGCTGCAGCCCGAGCTCAGGCCTGCACTCGGTGTCAGGAGAGACCGTCCGAGCGCCCCAGCTGTGTGACTGACACGTGAACTGTTGTCAAGAAGAAAATACAGGCAAGTGTGTGAGCTGAGCACGACCCAGCGCTGCCGTCACCCATGTCAACCTTTCTGGGGACTCGGCAGTCCCTCTGCAGTCTGAGTCTCGGCTTACTAATCTCTGGAATAGGGACATTTATCCACAAAGAGCTCAGTGAGCCTCTGAGCAAGATGCTTCCAGGGCTGCAGCCGGCAAAGGCTCCCAGGGTGAGAGGTTCAGCTGAAGCCTCCACTGGTTGTGAGTGATTTACTCCCAAGTTATATGATTAAGCAAGCGGGAACCAGCTTTCCAAACATAAGCTCATACACACATTTGTTTCTACCACGTTCGGTCTTTCTGTATTTATGGGGACTTCATGGGGCGCAATGTTATGTGGCTACCACAAGCTACTTTTCTCCCTTACCCAGTGAAATCATGGTGAGGGTGGTCGCTGTCGAGCTCTCAGCAGGCTATGATTCCATTTTCGCTTGCTTTTATATAATCACAGGATTCTGAAGTATGGGCTAAAAATGCTTCTGAGTACTGCAGGGACTCCAGTCGTCTGGGCAGCATTCTGAATTTCATGGAGCGCCAGTTCCCCGCTGGGCTTTCCCCAGATCATTTGGTTTTAATATTCTAGCTTTCAGTTTTGTCGTATATGACTACAACAATTCTTAATGATGTCCTGTCTCCCGGGCCCCCGAACTTGATACACTTGCCTTCTTTCCTGCACAGCAAGGTCACACCATGCGAGGAGGGCCTGTGCAGGGCGAGGACCCCAGGACCCTGTCTCTGTGCTGGAGACCATGCTCTGCAGGGGCTTTGGGGCCACTCCCTTCACTGAGTCGTCCTCCCAGAACCACAGGGCCAGCCTGCTGCCAAGCCCTGCCCACTTGACATCCTAAATGCCTTGCTCCCTCTGGTCATCCCCCCTTGCCGCAGAGCCTGGAGGCCCCCTGACTCCTCTCATCACCAGCTCCTGTGTGTAAGTCAGACCTCAGCTAAAACAGGACCTGCTCAGAAAGGCTGTCCTCTTGCCCCCTCTCCACAACATCCTGCAAGAGCACACATCTCTCTTCCCAGCCCAGTCCAGTCCCTAATAGTCTCACCTGGCAATGCCAGGAAACCAGGGGTCCCGGTCACCAACTGGACCTTGCGGTGGAAGGGCAGGGGGAGCCGTGGATGAGCTTTCAGGTTCTGTTCAGTTCCGGTACAGGGATGCTGGCCAAGAACTCAGGAGGGTGAGGTGGACATGTAGCCCTGGGGACAGGGACAAAAGAACCCGAAGCTAGCCTGAGCAGGAAGGGATGCTGGGTCTGACACCCAGAGAGAGGCAGTGGCGGGAGCCAGGCGGCCACTCACCCAAGGCATGAAAGCCCCTCTGGTGAGAGCTGAGAGGCAACAAGACCACATGCTGGTCCATATGAAAATCTAACCCAGGGCCACAAAGAACAGCCACAGTCATACTCCTTACAGCATCACCTACAAAGCGATCTTTTCAGAAAAGTGGAAAATACAAACATGACACCACTTCTGCAAACGTAAAAGTCCGCACAAAACTAAACAAGTGATGCTTAGATTATCTGTGCATATGTAACTTATGAGAAAGGATTGCAGTTAGATTCTTCAGGGAGCTGCCTCTGGAAGGGACAGAAACAGGGTAGGAGGGGGACAGGAGACCTCTCAGCCTCAGCTGTCACATGTTGTTTGTCTTATTTTAAAAAGGGCTTGAAAAAATACGGCAAAATCGGAACAAGCGCTGACTGCAGTGGGTACACAAGTACTTGCTAAATGACCCTTTGAATGCCTGTGCTTTTTAAATGTCTGAAAACACACACGAATCATTTAATCAGTTTTGCACTTCCATCTCCAAGTCATAACTTCCCTTCACAAAATGCCCTGCATCCCAGCTTGCAGTCAAAATATGTCAAGGGGCTAAGCATTTCTCAAACTGTCTGGGCCCCTCTCCGATCTTGGAGAGGTGGAGCCACCCTTACCTCTGGTCTACTTTCTAAATAAACTTTCTTTTCTAATCTAAGAAAAAAAACATGTGAAGGGTGTAACTGGCAAAGGCTGGAACAGTCGTGAGATCAAAGCATCCACCTTGTTATCTCTCAGTGTCCTCCCTGAGTGCTGCCAGTCTTTGCACCCCCTGCAAAGGTTATTCAAACGAATTCAAGGTAAAACCCGAGTTTGTCTTTTCAAATCCCCTGACCTTCGAGCTCCCGTTCTCTAGACAAGCAGTTCAGAAGAACACAAGAAAACAAACCCTGCTCTTCTGCTCAGATCACACTCACCTTCGGAGGCAGCAGGGAGCCTGGAGCCTGAAGTGCTACCTAAGTTGGCTTGGCCCCTGCAGGCACAGGCTGGAACGGAGGACCCCAGACCCCAGGGCCGGCCCACCCCACCACAGGTAGCGCAGAACATTGCAACACTCCCTTACAAGTCTCGCCCCGGTGCCCAGATGCCTCCAAATGCATGCAGTCCCTCTAACCCGTGACAACAGCAGCAACAGTGATGATGAAGGTGCTGCATTGGGGGAGTTTATTTATTAGGCACTGCCTACATTCCAGGCACTGAGGTGAGAACTTCTAACATACCCTTGTAGTCCTGTAATTACCTATGAAGGAGGTAGTGTGCTCATTTTAGAGACAAGGAAAACAGGAGCTCAGAGGTTAAGTCACTTGCCCAAGTGCACCCAGCTAAAATGATCTTCAAAAAGCTAACGTAACCTCTAATCATTTTCTTAAACCAGCTTATTTCTGCATTCAGATCTTTCCTATTTGTTTATTTATTTTGCCAACAATTACTTATAAGTGCCAACCATACACCAAGCATATTGGTATGTGCTGGGGTTACAGCATTAAACAAACAAACAAAAAAATGCAGACCTGCTCCCACAAAACGTAGGTCTATCAGATAAACATAACTACAAACAGCAATAACCACAAGACACGATGGGGTGCCAGGAGGAGGCTATGGTGCATCCCCAGGGGGAGCTCACCTCAGTCAGGCACCAGGGAAGGCCTCCTCAGGGTACTGGCTTCTAGGCAGCGAGACCACATTTACTCCACAGTGCCTCCTAAGCACTCCTTTTCAAGCTAGAATCAAGAAAGGAGCCAGATTCCGTGCTGTTCAGGTCGAGCCAATTCAACAAGACAACGCAAAGAAATGTGGTAAGAAATACTGGGAGGAAGAGACGAGATCATCGTGATCTGCAGATGGGGATTATGACCCAGAAAACGCAAGCACGTGAATGGAAAAACTACTAGAAACAGTAAATGTGACTTTAGTCCTGAATCTCAAAAATTATCACAAAAGGGAAAAACAGTAAGCATTTGGTGGAAAAGTCAGATAACACCTAAACTAGGTGATCAAAGCTGACCCTGCTAAGGAGCCCACATGTCCCTGTGTGGACCCTTAAGACAGACACACCCCCTTCCTGGCACATCAGCCAAAGATGCTCAAGCTGATTCTAACCAGGACTGCGTCAAATCAGACAAACGTAAACTGAGATATCCCATAAAATGACTGGCCTGGTTTAGGAAAAAAAAAAAAAGTTGAGGCCAATACAGGTAAAGAAAGGCTGAGGAACTGTACCAGACTAAGGGGACTAAAAAACCATGACAACTCAGCACAATGCTCCATCCTGGGCTGGATCCCGTATAAGGAACAAAATGCTGCAAAGGTCTTACCAGGACAAGTGACAATACTGGTATGTGGACTGCACACTAGATCACAGTATGGGATCACTGTCAAAATTCCTAAATTTATAACAGATTGTGATTATGTAAAATACCCTTATTCTTAGGAAATCCATCTTGCAGCAGTAAGAAAGAGGAACATGATATATATAGAGATATAAACACAAACACACACATACATGCACACACACACACACACACACACACACACACACACACATATATAAAATTCTCAAATAACATACACACAGAGAGAAAATGCTAAAAAATAAACATGACAGAACGTTAAAAATGAACAAATCTGGGCAGAGGACACAGGAGTTATTTGGATTAGTTTTACAACTTTTTTGAAAGCCTGTTATTTTTTCAAAAGGTAAAATGCTAAAAACAAATCAGTGTTATAAAACTCATACCAAAGACAGACACACACACACACACACACACACACACACACACACACACACACAGCCTACCTTTTCTACATATAAACCCTAACCCTTTGAAAAATAGTAAGACAAAAGGATTCCATTCATATTCACAGAACAAGTCTATAAAGCACCCACATTAAACATGACAAGAGATGTGGGGGCTCTCTACAAAGGTGTTGATGAATCTGTCAAATGCACAGACATGGAAGAGGATACAGTGTGGGATCTAGGGCACAGGTGTGCACAGATGGCCACCCACCAAGGGCCCGGTAGAAAACACTGCAGGCTCTGCAGCCCACGTGGTAACCATCTCAGCGAGGCAGTCTCTGGCAGAGGTAACTGAATGGATGCGGAGGGTTCCAATAAAATTTTGTTTACAAACACAGGTGGCTGGCAGGGCTTGTCCCACAGGCTGCAGTTGGCTACCTTGATTTGAAATGTGACCAAGAGTGGCTGGTCACAAAATCACTGTCGTATTCCTGGGCATGCTGCCCTCCCTTGGGGGTGGCCGGGATGAGCTCTGGTCATTGGCATGAGTGGAAATGAGCCCTTCCCCTCCACTTCTGAACCTGTCCTCCCCTGTAGCCCTCCCTCTTTCTCCAGATGCAGATGGATGCAGACGCCTCTCAGCCTGCACAGCCAAACCAGGGCCGCCACAGTCTCCCAGCAGTATCAGCCTGGGTCCCTGAATCGCCCCTGAAGAAGGAGTTTTCTGCCCACTGATCAGAAACACCTATTCTGGATGCTCCATGAGTAAGACTTGGGAATGTATCTATTACAAGAGCTAGCAAGTTAGAACAGATTGTGTCTGTAAGTAAGTACCCACTAGCACTGGGTGAGGTACTGGGAACATGATGCCATCCAAAAGAACCAGCCCCCGCCCTCCTGGACTCATGGCTTCCGAAACAGGCAGAAGATACCCAATATTCACACCAAAGCATCATGGCCCGCCACAGCAAGTCCCGTGAGCTCAAAGCTCAACACGCCAAGGGCTTATTAAACAAGCACCACCTGGTATAACTACGTGCCCTGTAGATAGTATGCCACATACACACATCTGCTGATACAGAAGTTTAAAAATCTGTAAGCGTGTGAACAAAACACTAATATCAAGGAGCTGAACTCACACGTAATCCATCTACAACTAACAGACACATTAAGTCCAAGACAGAGAGGGCCTCGGAGACTCTTCCTCTCAACCAGCAAGCCTGTCTCCTCTTGATCTATTATCCATCAAAATCACCTCTCAGATGATTTACGATTATGGGGGCAATACAGGGAAAAATGGGTGCCTCCCATTCTAACTCACCTAGTCAAGGGTTATCAACTTATTCAGAAACAAGATGGTTCAGAAAGATCCTCTGACAAGGACCTGGCTGGCAAGAGCCTGGTCTCATGGTGCCTGTGACTGCAGACAACTGGAGTGGGCCTGCCCGAGTCCCACAACTAGACAGACTCCCTGGGCTCTTCCACCTCCAAGACTCCTGCAGAAAGTCCTACTTGTGCCTTTGAGGTCAGTGGGATGGGATGGACTGAGGTGGTGGCCATACCTCGTTGCCTGGGGACCCACAGACCTATGACCTCTTCAAGGACACCATTGAGCAGCAGCACATGTGACTACCTCAATTTAACTTTAAAACTAAGACGAAATTAAAAATTCAGTTCTTCAGTTATGCTAGTCACATCTCGAATGCTCAACAGTTACACACAACTAGTGGCTGTCACGTCTGACTGCGCAGATACCGGACATTTCAATCACTGCAGAAAGTTCTAGACTCACCATGGCATCCCTGGTTGGAAAACCTATTTACACCACAATTTACAGAGAAAAATGTAATTGCAAAGGAAGCTGAAATTCAGTAGAGTCTTCTTGCAAGTTAGGAGCCAAATTAGGGTTATAAAAGTTCCCTGGTTAATATGGAATCCAACCAAAGGGAGCTGGATATTCTTAAGGGAAAGATGTTTTCATTAAGCTGTGATGAGTCACTGTTCCCGACGACAGGGTTATGCCAGCCATACAGACTGGATGGGTACATCCCAAGGGGAGAGGTAGAGGAACACAAGTTTTACTTTGCAGTTTTCTCTTTTCTAGAACCTCAGGGCCCAGACCTGCTTGCTCTGTTGTCAGAATGGGCTTTCATTTTAACATTCTTTCCAATCAGCTCTAAAGAGTTACTAAGTTTGCAAATCACTTCTCATTGACTACATTCCAGCCACAGCTTCTTGGTAACATGTAGGAGGTTCCTTAATTTCCTCAGTCAACTGTATCCAGGACACATGACAAGAGGGCTATTTCTGGGAAGGTTTTCTATAGACAAATAATCCACCCGCCTGTGCACTTCCAGCCTGAATCACTCTGGCTCCTGGGTTTCAGGCGTGAGTCGGCCTCAGCCTGAAGAATGTTCCACAGCTCCCAGCAACTCATCCCTGTGGAGTCCCACATCAAGAGCTCGGCCACCAAGTGAGACTCCCACGGGCCAGCCTACAGACAGGGCTGGAACACAACAGCAACTCTGAGCTAGGAAACTATTTTTTGAGTCCTGTATGGTGCCAAAAAACAAAAGCAAACCCCAACCCCCAGAATATATCTGTGAGACAGAGCGCTGCAGGGCTGCGGGAGGTGGGGGGAAGGCGGGGCAAGGGAGATACCTTTATAGCAACTGCACATCTTTGCCATACAAATCACAGAAAGTGGGGCTCTTTCTGAACAGATTAGTTTTAGCCTGTGTAATACTGATTTGCTGTGAAGAGGGGAAGAAAGAGGGAGAGAAAAACCTCTCCAAGGGTTCCTATCAGAATAGAAGAAAAGGAAATGCATTTTCATGTTTCTCAAAAGTGGAATAATTTTTCAAAAGTGTGCTAAGAAAAGTTTCATAAAAAAAATCCCACAACGAATGTTTCCACAAAAACATATTCTACTGGTGACACTACTCGAACACTCGTGTTAAAAAAATACTAAATTTAGCCAAGTCATGTCACAGGATGCTAATAAGGCCAATGACTAAATTATATAACTTTTTTATTTCCATCAATATATGCTTTTGCTGTGAGCCTAAAGAATATGCTGCATCACTCAACTTTTAAAACAGATTAAAAACTTAAGTGACATCAGTTGGGCATGTTGGCTCATGCCTGTAATCCCAGCACTTTGGGAGGCCAAGGCAGGAGGATCACTTGAGCACAGGAGTTCAAGACTAGCCTGGGCAACATAGCCAAACTTGTCTCTACCAAAAAAATGGTGGGGGGGTGGGGGGGGTAGGGAAGAAAAAAAAGTAGCTGGGTGTGGTGGTGTGTGCCTGTCGTCCCATGTACTGAAGATGCTGAGGAGGGAAGATCCCCTGAGCCCAGGAGTTTGAGCCATAATCATACCACTGCATTTCAGCCTGGGGGACACAGTGAGACCCCCAACTTAAAAAAAAAAATCAAGTGACATCAAAAAGGCTGTTTCTATAAAATATTTCCATTTTAAAAAACATGATTTATTGGGTTCGAGAGGATCAAGTTTAACTGCTAACTGAGCCGCAGGATAAAACAGCCTTTGTTTTGTACAAGAACTATCAATATTCAAAGCTGCATAACTTGATCAATATGCCCCCAATGTCCAATATATGATGATACAAAATCACGCATGGGGCAACAAATTCACTCAAAATGCAAGACAGAGCAATGGATTTTAAGGCACCAGAGTACAGAAGTCCATGATGCAGTTTCAGAACATAATTTCAGCTCACATGCACATTCCGTTTTTGCAGCCAGTCTTTAAGAAACTACCCCTTGTCAAGTTCTGCTGAGGCTCGATGAAGAACAACCACAGGGATCTGCAAAGACTACTAAATACCCCTCCCTTTTCCAACCACGTGTCTGTGGGAGGCTGGATTTCTTCATATACTTCGGCCTAAGCAACATATCACAACAGACTAAAAGCAGAAAAAGCTGTAAGACTCCAGCTGTCTCCTATTAAGCCAGACATTACAGACTTTAAAAAAAGCCTCTTATTCTGAACATTGTGTTTTGGGAAATATCATTCTTTCATAAAAAATAGTTATTTGGAAATAGGTTTACTATTGCTATTTTAAGTAGATTAATAAATATGTATATTCTAATGATTTTGTGGCCAATGTCAACAGATATAAACCAAAGCTCTCTGGGTCTCCAGTAATGTGGAAGGATATATAAAAGGGCCCTGAGACCAAAAATCTGAGAAATGCTGGGATAAGCAAAAACGCCCAGAGGCAATTCTGTCCAGAGAGAATCATGTCCCTTGACACTTGGGGGTGTGGGTTAGGGGAAGGGGATTAGGACACTGGAGCCTCTGCTAAGGGGCAGGGCCTGACTCCTTGGGTACCGGGAGCCATCAAGGTTTCCGGGCAGGGCAACAACGTGATCAGAGTTTGGCTCTGAAGTACGGGGAAAGAATGACCGCTCTCTGAGGAAATAAATGGAAGAGAGTTCACACCTTTCCTAGCAAGGTTACATGTGGTACAGACGATTGCAGGCCAACAAGAATATTCCCAATCAAGTCAGGTATACAAGTCCCATCTGCATTCTTAATGTCTATGGATCTGCTTTGTCCACCTCCTGGAAATTATTCTTAGGCAAGAAAACCACACATGAGCCAGCAGTTCATGATTTAATGACGGAACTATTATGTCTAAGGAAAGTAAAACACGCTTCATCCTCGCAGAATCCAAAGGCAGCAAGCACTGTCAACACTGTAGAAATGGGTCAAGTGAAGCGAGTTCTCGGACCCTGCCTCCTCAGACTCTTAGCAAGACACTTGTCAGTTTCCCTTTATAAATTCAAGCTACGCTCACATGCACATTCCGTTTTTCATTCTTCTTCATTACCCAGCAACATTTTACCAGGAAACTGGAAACTCGTGAAAAGTAATAGCAGCCGTGAAAATTAGCTACAAGATCCCTAACAAGTCACGATACCAGGGCCTATTTCCAGGAAATCAAAGTAAAAGCATTTTATAGAATCCTCTCATTTTAATATGAAATGCTTTAAATGTAGGGCAATTATGGAAATGAGGCACTGCTGCAATTTGAGTTGTCATTAATTTAGCAAGTTTATCCTCTGACATTCACAAATGCAAAAAACATCAAATAGCAAATTACTGTATCTCCGAATCAAATGCTTTAGTCTCATTCCAGCACATAATTTTAAACATAACTGTCTTTTCCAAAAGTCTTATATACGAACACCATCAAGACAACATACACTGCCAGCACTCACCAACCCTATTCCTCCATCAACACGACAAAGGCTTCATACATCCATTATATATTCAACAATACAACCTGATAAATAACATCCTTCTCAAAGACTGATTCTTAAAATTCTATATACATTTTCTTATATGGGTGACAAGCCAAAAAATTCTGGGCGAACCAGATACTAGAAAGTGGCTCATGTTTTTAACATAGACTCAATGTACTAGCTACCAATTTGCTACACTCCCACAAGCCTTTAGAAAGTAAGTTTTTAACAAGATGACAGTCTGACTTGGAACAAAACATGTGATACGCAATTACTACCAGCTAACAAGGCCCAGACTACAGCCTTTATCTGGAGAAAATGCTGTGTTCTGTGTGGGGACTGCACTCTCGAGACACAACAGGCCTCCAAGTAAAGCCTCACCTTCCGCCGGGCAGCACCCCCACCCCGGCCCCCCCAGCTTCACTCTCCTGGCTCCTCCATCCAATCACCCTGTGGGAGTGTTTCTTCCTTCAGAAGATCCTGTATCAGGATCTGCTCCTCTCCAGGTCCTTGGCCCCCCCGTCCAGGCCTCAGGAGGCAGGCCTGTGACTGTCTTTGTCTCCCCGGTGGTTTCTGCCACTAACACCCTGGCCCTTCCCTGATCACAGACCTCCCAACCTCTTCTTCCACCGCAGGCTGGTCCCTCCACGTGGAGAAGAGTAGCCTGAGTTGTCACATCTTCCAGCTCCGGGCACTCCTGTCCCAAGCGCAAAGACAAGCTCAGCACACACACCCACCCTGCACCAACCAACCACCACTCAAGCACCTGGTCCCATAAGTTCCCAGGAGAAAAGGACTGCTGTGACTGTCCCCCAGTTGCTGGGCAGTGGGACACTCAGCACATACTTGCTGTCTTCACTAAGTCTAGGGCATTTCCCAATGAATTTCAAAGTAATGTCAATCTATAACTAATTATATGATGGTAAATAATGAATTTGATATTCTTCAAGTGATGAGTTGGAAGGAGCAATGAGAAATTAGGTTCTCTCTGTTTTTAAAGGGCCTAAAACATTTAAGTAGTAGAATGCTTTGGTGGTTATAGTTAATTACTTGTTCTCCTGGCACACGTGCAGAAGCTGAGATCCATAATGCCTGCCTTCCAATATGCCTCAGCAGGCGTGGGGGAGGGGATGGGTTAGCAAAGTCAGGTCCCTGGTGCTGGCGGCCAAAATGAACTACAAAGTACAGGTGATGGCAAGTTAAGGGACTTAGGCAATGACCATCACAAGCTGCTCATGTTACAAAAAGGGACACACTCAGGCATGTTTACCTCCTGAGGGAACCACACACCATCATCACTTATAAGGCAGTTTGGGGAAAAAAAAAATTAAACCAGAATCTGATCAAATCCCTGGGTCTAACAACCAATTTGCAGGAATGTCAAGGAAGAGGGACATAGTCAACAGATGCTCTCAGAATCCAATCTATAAAAGCAGGTGTGGGAAACTTCTCAGGACAAAGGGCCCCACGAGAAGAAAGAGGGAAGGTGGAGCCTACACATTAGGAGAGGCAAGAGACACATCAACCATTCCTGTGTCTGGACCTAATTCAATCCTGATTCAAATAAGCACACTGTAAGAAAAGAAAAAAAAACATGAGTATGGTAAGGGAAATCCAAGCACTGATTGAGTATTTGATGACAGTGAGAAATCATTATTCATTTTTTAGGTGTGAGAGTGGCGGTGTGGTTAGGTTTTAAAAAAAGCATTCCTCTTTTAGAGATTTTTAGCGAAATATTTATAGACAGAATGAGATGACATCTGTAATTTGCTTCCAAATAACTAAGGAAGAGGGAGACGGGTCAGGGTAAAGATAAAACAAGTCTGGCTATGAGCTGGCAACTGCTAAAGCCGGGTCATTACTCCATTAATTTTCTCTTCTTCTTTAGAGTCAGGGTCCCACTCTGTGGCCTGGGCTGGAGTGCAGCGGCGTGATCCTAGCTCACTGTGGCCTCCACCTGCTGGGCTCCTGCCTCATCCTTCCCAGCAGCTGAGACTACAGGTGTGAGCCACCACACCTGGCCTTATTGCTCTATTTTTATGGCTGAAATTTTCCCTAATAAAAAGTGTTTTCAAAAGGCCAGGCACTGTGGCTCACACCTACAATCTTAGCACCTAGCACTTTGAGAGGTCAAGGCAGAAGATCACTGGAGCTCAGGAGGTCAAGGATGCAGTGAGCTATGATCATGCTACTGCACTCCAGCCTGGGCAACAGAGTGAGACCCCAACCAAAACAAACAGACAAAAAAACCCCACATCAAACAAAAGTAACTATGTTCATTGCAGAAAATTTGGAAAACACAGAAAAGAATAGGGGGAAAAAAGGCAGTGCCCATACATATCTCACCCCTCAAAATTACCACAAACACAAGTTTTGTTCCCATTGCAATTATTTGGGTAATTCACACTTACTATAAAGATACAGTAAAAGGTTGCAGAAAAAGAGGGAAGAGCAAACATGGGGTATGACGGGTCTCTCTTTACGCTCGCAAGTAAAACACGTTTCCTGAATTTTGAATCGGATAATTCAAATTCCAAGTTAAGTGGCAACAAGAACTACAGCCACACACACTCCCGTGCACACACACACTTCACACCCACCTACCGAACCAAAGAAGGCTGTTGGCACTTCCTGCCACACCATGCTGACTCTGCATTTCAGGAAACTGGGCTAAATCAATGACACTGTTATTCTCCTACGGAAGCTGCAAATTCATTTAGTCATTAATTTGCTCACCCAACAATAAACATAGCTCAGTTGTTGCCTACCGATTCCCACCGGTTCCTGCACTGAGTTTCTGGTTAAAGATAATGAATCCTCAGCCCCCACCTCAAGGAGCTTATGGTCTAGAAGAAACGCTACGACCCTGGCCCGTGCAGTTCCATTAAGCTACCACAAACAAGACAAATCTGGATCAGAACTGAACCACGCCCCTCCACCCTGCAGCTCCAGTGTGACCTCCACCCCAGGGTTGGACACGGCTGCTTTAACCTGGGACACAACGCATTTTTCCTGCCAATAATTAAAAATATCGAAGATCTGAAAAGGTATACTTCCAGTAGCAAACAAGGGTAAATTCTGGCATCCCTCCTGAGTGGGAGCTGGATGGGGGAGTGTGTGTTTCACGGAAACGTCCCCAACGTGGCTGTCACCTGTCCCAAATGATAGTGAAGAAGCCAGCTGAGGACTAGAGAGCTCTGAGAAACAGCGTGGGCACCAACACAAAAGAAAGCCTCCAACGAATGGTCAACAAAATTCCAGCATAACTAGACAATCTGCAGTCAAAATTTCTTGATTATTTTCAATGTGACAGGCCTAAGAACCTGGACCTAAACTCTAAAACGACGTTTATGACAGCCTGTGCTACATATGTGACTCCTTAGGTTTAAGTCTTCTAAAGTAAACAAGAGTGTGAAACCACTCGCACTGCTAAGCATTTTTGTTGACAGGCTTCGACAGCTTTCAGAAGCAAACAGCTTTCCTCTTGACGTTTTTCCTTTTGTACATGTGCTCTGTTCTTGTAAATTTTACATCACGGCCTACGTGGATATTGCCCGGAAGTGCCAGCGAAATCAAATAAAGCCAGATGGGCGCAGTGGGGCAACGTGCTTCACACACATCTAAAGCAACAAGTCAGCGGGCAGGCAAATGCTTAGCTCGACAGCTCCGCCACGACGCTGCCACGACGCTCCGTAATGCACCCCTAAGAAGGCAAGCTCCTTGGTGCCTTAATGTGCAAGGTTTGTGTACATCAATAACATTTCATAAACAATAGACTTGGCGCTGGCCTACTCAGCAGATGATCTGAGGACTCTGCCGGTCAAAATTTCTTCCCCTTGGGTTAGAAAAAACACTAGTGTAAAAACTCCTTCTAGATTCACTACGCTGGGTCTTAGTGAGGACCTGTCAAATGGCGGGGATGGGAAACCCTGAAAACAAGATTGTTTAGTGGAAGACAGACAGAACCTGAATTATAGAAAGGTGCATTAGTAGAACAGGCCTCTAAGGGAAAGAGGAGGTCCTCTACCTGTCACTTTCTCACCAGAGGAGAGATCCGCCGGGAAATGCATTTAATGGCCAAGACTGGAGACAGTGTGTAGGTTACCCAAGAGAGCAGTACAGAACAGAGGCACAGAACTTTGCTATTTACTCAGTCTTGGTTTTCCTGAAACGCAGACTTCTCACGTCCGCAGAATGAAGGTATACTTGCCCTCTCACGCCCCTAACTAGGAGTGAGTCATTGTTTATGTTGTATTTTAATATTATTCAATACAACATTTATAACCAAACATGCCAAGATCCCAGCAAAGGGAGAAGTTTGCAGCTGCTAACTTTGGGCCTTGGGAATTACCCCAGCAAAAACTCCCTGGAACACAAGGCACTTCTAAAAGAGAGTAATGAGACAATCAAAGACAATTTTTGAACAAGAACCACACTGAAGAAATATAAACACCAGTAAGGAGTTAGAAGCAATTACTACATAGAAAAAGAAAGTGGCTACAGAGGAAGTGAGTAATTAAACAGGCTTTCTCCTGATCAACAGATCTTGAGGCCCGGGATCTCCGGGGGCAGAGCCCAGGGCGGGGAGGGCGAGCGCGGAGCGGAAAGGAGGGAACCGAGTGGAGCGGAAGGGTGACCACGGGATGCTGCTGCCGCACCTGAGGCACCAGCAGGCCCGGGCGGCCGGCCAGGCACAACCGGGTCTGTCTGGCTGGCTTCCTCCGGCCCGGGGGCACCTCGGTCGAGCTCGGCTCCCGCCGCTCCGCCCGAAGAGCCCGCAAGGGCGCCCGGAATCCTGCACGCTCGCCGGCGTAGTACACGGAGGCAGGGTGCTTCCCGGCCCACCCCTCCCTGGCCAGCCTCTGCCCTGCAGACCCGCCCCTGCTGCCGCGGGTTCCGACTCGAGGCCTCGGGCCGCAGGGGGGCTGCCGCTGCCCCCGGGGTCCCTGCACTTGCCCAGCGACGCCCTCCCACCGCCTGCTGGCGCTCCTCCAGGCGCGCCCGGCCCGGGGCGGGAGGGGCCCGAGGGTGCAGGCCGGGCGTGGCCGGCGGTGACCCCCAGTCCAGGCCGGCGGCGGCGGGGCCCGGGATGGCTCTGGGGGCCGGGGTGGCCCCGAGGCCCAGGCCGGGGCGCGGCGGCCCCGGAGGTCCAGCCGGCAGAGGCCCGTAGCGACCCCAAAGCCGGGCCGGCGGAGTCCGGGGCGGCCGGGGGTCCGGGCCGGGCGGCGGCAGGGGACGACCTAAGGGCCGGGGCGGGGACCGAGGCCGGGGCGGCCCCGGCGGCGTCCCCGGGCGGGCGGGCCGGCGGCACTCACTGCTTGGGCAGCTGCAGGGCGGGCGCGCCGCGGCGCTGGAAGGCCCCGTCCACGAAGACGCCGTTCTTGCCCAGGCAGCGCAGGTAGAAGTGCGGCTCCTGGAAGCTGAGCTGCAGGTGGCGCCGCGAGATGAAGCTCGACAGGCCCATGCTCAGGTCCACCGAGCCCTGCGACGAGTTGCGGCCGATGGTGACGCTGGGCTGGCGCATGAGGAACTCGAACTCGCGGCCCTCCAGGCGCGCCAGCGCGGGCCCCGGGCTCCGCCGCACCGAGGCGGCCGCCGCCGCCACCAGCGCGGGCCCCGCGGCCCCGGCCGGGCCCGCCCCGCCCGCGCCGCCGCCGGCCGGGCCGCCGGCCGAGCCCCCGGCCGAGCCCGCGGCGGCGCCCCCCGCCCCGGCCCCGGCCCCGGCCCCGGCCCCGGC
>CAUYQG010082984.1:0-21453 GCA_963574415.1 Tarsius wallacei
AGAAAGACTTGACAAAGTGACAGTGAGGAGCCCAGAAAAGGGATTTCTGAAGCTGACGCCGTTTGATTCAAGGAGATAAAATTCCAAGCAATAAAAACACTGTGTCTGCACTGTGTTTATTTATGACTTTAAAATTGTGTTCGTGGCTCCAACTTTTTCCTCTGCCAACTTGAAAACAAAAAAGCACTTTTGCTTTTCTGGGGAAGATGTAGAAGAACTTGAAATTGGGCCAGCACCACCTGAGAACACAGAACCTTGAGACAGTGCATAGAACTCTGCAGAACCTCCCGGGAGGTGCTGCAGGGACTCTTGCCTCTGTCCACCCTGCCCTGCCTGGGCCCTCTGGGTAGGAAACCAGGCAGGAAGATCTTAAACTCCCTGCATTTCTGTAGCGAAAACAAACTCCCCTCTGCTTATTGGTGTCGCGTCATGGAGAAATACTTCATGCATGCGAGATGGGCAAAATTCATTTGAGGGGCTCTGGAGAACAATCCCAAATCTGACGGCCCCTGGAGGGAGGTTTCCACATTTGGGTTTTTGGAGGGTTTGTTGACTGCTGTTGTTCCCTGGGCTCAGACCTGCTCACAGGAGCTGACTATGTGCATCACTTCTGCATTTGGTGACTTCACATTGGTAGCTTACAGTTGCTCATGGTGGGACTATTTACACCATGGAAATGGGCACGTGCAATAAACCAGGACTATTTATCATCTCAAATGCTCACATACCCCAAGGCTCCCTCAGGTGTTGACTTCACCTTGTGACTCCCCAGTTCCTTTCTAAATGTTAGGTCTCAGAGGATTGTTAGATCAGTGGGCCAGTGTGCTGAGATGGTGGCACAGGTAAGATGCAAAGAATTTAACAGAAATTAAACTGGGACATATGGATTATTTAGAAAGTAGATTAGAGAAAGAGAGAGAGAGGGTGAGAAAAGGGGGATCAACCTCTCTTGGATTGGGGAGGGAGCCAGAGCTTACAGAGAAGCATGGCAGCTGCTGTTTGAGGTTGAATGCTTTTTTTTTGAGTCTCACTGGAGTGTGGTGGCACGCTGCTGGCTGCCGCAGCCTCGACCTGGTGGGCTCTGGCGAACCTTCCACCTCGGCCTTCCAAGTAGCGAGGTTGAATGCTTTTTAAAGCTTTCCTTTGGTGTGGTTAGGGTGACTGGGTGGTGGTCTGTTTTAAGTCATCACAAAGAGGCAGGCAGATGGGTGGTTTCCTCGCATAACTGTTGCCGTGGTGATGGGGTCTGTCTGTGTCACTGGGTCTTTCTGGTTCTTTATGGCTAAAAGACAAACTTGGAGTAGAAAAACAAACAGTGTAAAGCAGGCTTGGGGAAGGAGGTTGCAAACAGTCGATAGCCATCTCCGGGAAATTGGTTCTGTCCTTGGTTAATGACGAGAGGGTCAATTAAAGTGAACTGTTAGAAAAAAAACGTGACAAAGCTAAGCCATGTTAAAATGGCTGCTCTTTGGCTAAGGTTACTCCATTGGATTTTCTATTCTGGCATTTTACCCTTTCACTAAGCTAACGACTCCCAAGACTATCCATCCCCAACCTAAGCCCCTCTCCTGTGCTCTAGACCCAGCCTCGGGCTGCCTTTTGGATAGCTCCTTCCTAAAACCAGCTCCTTCTCCTGTTGCCCAGCTGGGTGAGTGACACGATTTCCCCCATAGCCAGATCCCTGGAGTCAAGCGGGGCCCCTCCCACCTGAGGGGCTCTGGCCAGCCCTGCGGCCCTACCATTCCACCTCCACAATACCTCTAGCCTCTGCTCCATTCCCCTGTAACTGTCTTGATCCATTCTCTCTTGGTGTCTCACCTGCTTATCGCGTAAACTTCCTTCTCTCTGTCTCTGCTCCATTTTAAAAATGGGCTAGAGCTCAATGGTTACTTTTCTACTTAATCCTTCCAATGGCTCACCAGGACTTTCAGTGCCATGGCAACATTAGAGTCCTCTGTGTTCTGGGCCGTGTACGTTTTTCCAACATCACTTCCCAAGGACGATGCGCTCGTGAGTGGTGACCCAACCCTGGAACACAATACAGCTCCCAGATCCAGGTTGGTGCACCATGCCTCCGCCGGCTGGCACAGAACCATCACATCATCGTCCATCTGGTGACCCTCTGCGGACCTTGCAAGAGCCAGCTCCAGTCATGTCAAAGACCCAGTCATATCAACAACCCCATGCCAGAATCTACGTGAGCATGTCAACGACCCAGCCATATCAATGACCCCAAGCCAGAACCTACGTGAACATGTCAGTGACCCAGTCATACCAACGACCCCATGCCAGACCCTACATGAACACGTCAATGACCCAGTCCTCTCAATGGCCCCATGCCTGAACCTATATAAACATGTCAATGGCCTGGTCACCCGGCCACATGAGCATGTCAACGACTCTGGGATGGTAAAGATACCATAGATCCTGACCTGGAATGCTCTGAAATGCCCCAGATTCTCAGTCCCTGACCTCACATGGGCCTCTGCTCCTGCCTGACCCTGTCAAAGGCTGCCTTCCCCCACCCCTGCCCTGACTCCTTCCCTGCTTTTCCCAGCCCTGCTGTCTGATATGCATGTCGGTAGAGGTGATGGCGGCCCGCCTCCCTTACCTGGAGACAGAGCTCTACAAGGGAGGAACACAGCTGTCCTCACTGTTTCTTCTGCTCTAGAAGAATGCTCAGCCCACTGTGGAATAAATAATGTGTCCAGTTTGCTAACGACCTCCATTGCAGTTTCATGCCTCTACGTGCTAACTGAAAGAGAAAACAACAGCAAAAACTTCCACGTGAAGTCAAAAACAAAATTCGGGTCTGATGAGCAATTGAAAGAGAGTGGAGCACCCCTCCTGTGCCGGCCACCTGCCTTGTACAACCTTGCCCTCAGATGTCTCTGTGAGGCCACGTTGCCCTCAGCCTGTGTGCAATAATATTTCCAAGTGCTCCCTGATGAGCTTTCATGTGTCTCTGCACTCAGTGAGGTGCCCGCTCATGGCCCGAGGGCCATGCTGCCCACCCTCTGTCCACAGTTCTGAGTAAACCACCCCCGCCTTGGTGGTGGAGGTCACTGCAATCGGAGGACCAATGCCTCCCATTTATGTCTTTCAAGTTCAAAGCCAGGGATAAGCATAAGGCAGAACAATGAGGATGCACACTGGGAAATGGAGTTTCCCAGCTGCCCAACCGCAGAAGACATTGCGTGGGCATCCACCCTGCAGATGTTCAGGCCCTGGCCCCACAGGATCAAAACTGGGGTGGGCCTTGGAATCTGCATTTGCCCCAAGTGTAGACGCTTCTGAAGCCAAATCAACTTTGAGAACGGCTGCATTTCGGCGCTCGAAGCACAATACCCCAAGTCGACCTTATCACATTGTTGTGAGGCCTTGGGAGGGGAAACCATTTGCCCAGAACTGTTCAGCATCATCCTAACCCTGTGTGGTTCCTGTAGTCGGTGGCCTCCGTCGAGCTTTAGTCAGGTCTGGTCTCCATGGGCAACACACCTTTAAGACTCATCCCTTAGAGCACTTCTACACTGTTGGTGGGAGTGTAAACTAGTACAGCCTCTATGGAAAACAGTGTGGCAGTTCCTAAAAGATCTAAAAATTGACCTTCCATAAGACCCCACAATCCCCCTACTGGAAACATACCTAGAGGAACTCAAATCACTTTATGAAAAAGATACCTGCACACATATGTTTATTGCAGCATTGTTCACAATAGCAAGAACATAGAACCGTGCCGCCCATTGAAAGAAGACTGGATTTTTTAAAAATGATACATATACACGATGGAATATTACACAGCCATAAAGGACAAAATCATGAACTTCACAGCAACCTGGAGGACTTAGAGTCTATAACACTGAGTGATCTATCACAGAAACAAAGAACTGAGTATCACATGCTCTCGCTCATAAGCGGACCTTGAACAATTATCATAATACTAAAAGAAAGGGATTGGCAGTAGTGGGAAACTGCTGGGAGGTGAGGAGTGGGCCTGGCAGTAGTGAGAATCTGTCAGGGGAAGGGGGCACTCCTCATCAACAAGGGTACCTGCATAATGAACATTTCTGTGCCTAACCCTGAATTGTACCCCACATCTTTAAAATAAAAAAGTAAGAGGCACCCCTTAAAGAATGAAGGCCTGTTATTTGGGTGCCAGTCACCCCACAGAGCCATGACCACAGGACCCTAAAAATGAGGTTTTTCATGAAGGGATCTTCCTTGACACTTTTCTAACCAAACTGGAAAGGAGGAAGGGTGAGAGATCAGAACTAGGATCCCCTCCCTGGACAAGGGCAGGGAGCCCCGAGGGAGCCAGGTTAGGGCCGAATAGGGACCAGTCTCCATTTGAAGGAACAGACACTGCCTGTTGCTATACCAGGGCCCCAGTCTTCCCAGCCTTGTCTGGAGAGGGCCACTCTCCGAGACTTGCAGGACAAAGGGTGGACCCTAAACAGTGGGGGAAAACACAGGAAGGAGAATGCAGAGTGAGTTCAAGATCTCCTGATGGTGGAATATTCCCCTTTTATTATGCTCATCAGAAACCTGCTGACCAGAAACTTGAGACTCAGAAAAGTTAAATGGCTCGTGCAGGCCAGGCACTAGTGATGGGGGAAAGGGTGAGAACTCAGGTCTCTTTGACCCCAGGGTTCCTGAGATTTCCACCTCGCTCATCTGTCTGCATCAAGAGATGCACAGATCTAATCCATTTCCCATCAATAGAAAGATGCCGTCGGGGCCATTGGTATGTTTCAAGGGAACCAGGAATGATGGGTTCCCAGAGGAATGTGCCGGTGGTTTCACATATGACCACTAGAGGGCACCAGCATCACACAATCCCACCCTTTCTGTCCATCCAGGTGAGACTCCCTGAGGAGGGACAGACCCCCAGCCGGGGTTCACTGCAAGCTGAGAGCTTGCTTTTTTCCTTCTTTCACTTCTTTATTCCAGTTTTAGTTTACAGCCCACATCACGCAGTAGGTATAAAAATGAGTAGGACCTGTCCACCTGCCATCGTGCCCTTGGGATCTGAACCAGCCCAGAAAGCCAGCACAGGAAGAGGGGGAGGGTGGTCTTTGGTATTTTGAGCTGGTTCTTGCACTTTAATGGGCTATTTTTTGCCCATTGCTAGGATGCATCAAGGAAACAACTGGGAATGTTTAGGCAGTGGAAGATTCCCTTGTGAACTCATCAGATATCAGGTTTCAAGTCCCCATGGGAAAACAGCACGTTAGACTCAAATCCCTTCACATTTTGTTGGCTACCACCTTCCTCAGCACCACCTAAAGGGGCTGGTGTCTTCTACCCTGAAGATGTTCAGGCCTCACGCAATCAAAACGAAGTATAGAAGGATTCTGAAGCCAAATCAACTTGGAGAACGGCTGCGTTCCGGCACTCGAAGTGCATGACACCCCAAGTTCAACCTCACCAAGTTGTCGTGAGGACCCAGGAGGAGAAATCATTTGCCCAAAGCTGCACGGATGAGCGCGGTAGGGCAGGATCACCCCAGGCCTGTGTGGCTCTTGTAGCTGTTGGCCCCCCCTGAGCTGTTGTCACGGCCCGGTCCCCATGGGTGACACACCTAGAAGGAGCAGCCCTTAAAGAATGAGGCCCCATTTATTTGGATGTTATTTGGCTCACAGGGCCACGACCACAGGATCCTGAGCACGAGGGGGTTTTGTGAGAGGATTCTCCTTGACACTCTATCCAGCCAAAGTTCTGAGGTCCCTGAGTTGGGGGTTTAGGGATCAAATGAGGGTCCCTTTGGAATCAGAAACTAAGGCAAATCAGAAACTGTTCAATGATGCCCTCTACTTAGAAAATATCCCAAGTCCACACTGCTTGGGTGCCCAATGTCCAGGGGGCTCTTTTCTAGAATATTCTAATGGAGTCATTTCCATGTCTGCGTTCTCAAGAAAGCAGAGGCAGTGACCCTTATCTTCTGCAGAAAAGCCATCAGTAAGTGTGATCTGAGTTCCAGATTTATTTTGAACACTCAGGAGAGGAGCTGAGAAAAGGCAGAGCCTTGGTCATGGAAAAAAACGAGAGGGGGAAGAGCGGGAGAGAGGGAAGAAACAGGGACCTGCAAGCAAGGGTGTTTGAGCAACTCCACAAAGCGAGAACCCCTTGAAATCAGACTCTCGTAGGCATGCTGCTGTGAACTCTGGAGCTGTGTTTCCAAGCTCTCAGGACATAACAGCACACGCGGCCAGGAGAATTAAGGTCACAGCCATGGTTGTTATGGAAACAGGACCGGTTCTGCGAAGAACATGCCACTTGTCATCACCACAGAGATACACCCCACACCTGACCACCCGCCATCTTGTTCCTGGGCTTGGAACCAGCCCAAAAAGCTGACACAGAAAGGAGAGAAGGGTGGTCTTTGGTGTTTTGAGCTGATTCGTGCATTCTGTTGGACTATTTTTTTTTACCCATTGCTTCAAGGAAACAGGATACGTTGGAGGAACTGGAAACATTCAGGCACTGGAAAATTCCCTTGTGAACTCGTCAAATATCAAAGGACAGAGAGAAGGCGAATCAGATTGGGTTTAGGTGGAATCTAGTGAATATAAATTGCAGAGAAGTGAATTTGAATTCCACAAAATTCAGTTCAATCAAAATTATCCAGCATCTCTCCAACCTCCCACCCAGGAACTGGGTCCATCCCTGTGATTAGGTGATGACATTAGGGGCCAGGTTGATGAACTGTTGTCCTAGCTGTGTTCTTACTTCAATGAGAATGGAAGAGCACTCTGATTGCATTTCCATTTTTACAGTTGTCACCCAAAGTTTTATTTTTCAGGAAACTTATCTATAGTTTTAGGTGAGTTGATTTAAAGAAACATTAAGTAAATAATATTTAAAATACACACAGAAAATGTAAAAATTGCGAGGGCAGTAAGAGACTGACAGAGTCTGGGAAACACTGAGTTATTGGCGCTCATTCATCAGCATGGGCAGTTGCTATAACAAATAAGCCCCTCACCTCAGTGATTCTGGGGGTCTGTTGTGTCCGTTGGCCCCGACAAACCACCTCCCAGTATTTGTCCTCTTTCATGTAGTCCTCTTCCTTTGAATGGAGCTACTCCTGTGTCTCGCCCTAACCTGTAGAATGCAGCCAAAGTGATGTGTCAGTTCTTCCAGAAGAAGACTTGGCAGGATTGGGAGCCTCCACTGAAGTTGGGTAATGTCAGCAGAAAGATGAGTGAAGGGCCCATGAAGAAAGAGAGGTCCTGCAGGTACATGAAAAGAGAGAGAAGCCCAGTGTTCCTGTGTCCCCGCCCACAGCCAGTTCACCAGCTGATGAGTAGCAGCCAGCAGCATGACCAGCAGAGGAACTGCCCAGCTGAACCCAGCCGACATGCAGAATTGCGTGCATTTAAAAAAGGCTGCACTCCTCATCAACAAGGGTACCCGCATACTGAACATTTGTATACCTAACCCTGAATTGTAACCCACATCTTTACAATAAAAAATTAACAATAAAAATAAAAAGGGCTGTTATTTGAAGCCACTGAGTTTTGAGATGGCTTGTTATGCAACAATAATCACGTAGTCAACAAGAATCAAAATGGTGTCTTGATATCATAAAAGTAGATTGATCCCTCGTAATATACTTCAATGTGGGTTGAGTGGTGGGATGCTCTGTTCCATGCAGTGACTCAGAAATTCAGCATCCTTCCGTGCAAAGGCTCCACCATCTTCTGGGGCTCCTCCAGCTCTCTGCACCTGACCACGGGTGAAAGGAGAGGGACAATGCCCTTTAGGCTTAGAGTATTTTGAGCTGGATTTGGGGAGCCACGCCTGAAAACGGCCTGCTCTTAGGCGGGACAAGAACTCAGTTACATGGCCCTGAAGAACAGTTTTGGGGCTGGCCAGAATGTATAGGAGAAACACAGGTTTGGAGAGCCCTACCATCTTTCTCTATACGTGTTCAGAACACAGTGCAGTTGTACTAGAATATGAACTGGAAAGAGTTCGGAGACCCTGTAAAAAAAGGAGCAATTAATTATGCACGGAGCTTGCTATGGTTTGAATATATATGTCCCCCCAAAATGTATATGTCAGAACTTAACTCCAAGGTGATAGCATAAACAGGTAGGGCCCTTGGGAGATAGTTAGGCCATGAGGGCTCTGTCCTCATCCATGGGATTAATGCTCTGACAAAGAGAATCTAGAGTGCTGCCTCTTTCTTTCCATCCTACCACATGAGGATATGGTGTATATTTCATTCAGAGAGTGCAGCAACAAGGCACCCCTTTGTAAGCTGAGATACCTTACAAGGCATTAAACATATAGATGCCACGATCTTGAATTTCCCCACCTCCAGAATGGTGAGAAATAAATTTCAGTTGTTTATCAAATTTCCCAGTCCTAGGTATTTTGTTATAGCAGCACAAATGGACTAAGACAGAGCCAGACAGCCAATCAGCAAAATATATGAAGTAATGGTAACATTTGACCTGGGATTTAAAGGGTGAGTAGGAGTTTGCCAGTGAACCTAGGCAGAGGACTGAGGGTCATGAAAGAACACAGCTCTTGAAGAAAGTCATAAAGGAAGCAGAGCCACAAAAATGACTAAGGCTTGGGTAGACCTGGTTTGAGCCCCTGAACTGGGTTGTTCCAGAGGGACCCCTGAATCTTTTCATTACAAAACCTTTAGGCTTAGGGTATTTTGAGCTGGATTCAGCCATTTGTAAGCCAAATAACGCTTCCAAATATAACTCTAGAATCGTTTATTTCTAAGGATATAACAACGTGAAGCACTCTCCACCAACTCTTTACCACTGGTGCCTACTATTCACATCCTTGGTTAGCTACTCTATTACCTACGTCTTAGAGCCAAAGCATTTCCATCTCTGAAACTCTGTTTTCTCATCTGCCAAATGAGTCTCGAAGCAGATCCCGGAGAGACACCACTCCGGTTCCTGTTACAGATATGCTCTTCCAAGGCCTGCTTCCCAGCCACAGATGATTGGCTGAGATGTGGCCACCTGATCTTTGATGAGCCAATCAGATTCCCTCTGATTAATTAGACTTGGAACTAGGAGACACAAAACCTCCAGTGAGACTGGGAAGCCTGCAGGCGCTGGCCTGGGACTTGGGAATCTATTTTAATTCGTGTGTAGGCTGCAACACTGGCAGTGGAAACCCCTCTCAGAGAAAGGATGGAGAAGAGAACAGATTAGGAGGCCATATAGCCCACTCAGGGATGGCGAGAAAGAAAGGTGTGACCCAATGACTTCCTATGAAACCAAACTCAATTCTTCTCTTGTTTTTTGTGATACTTCCCTGCAACCTACCAAGAAACCATCGTTCCTGAGCTCATTTGAGTAGGTTACTGTTCTTTGCAAAACAGTGACATCTTGACTGAACCAGAGAAAACAATTTATCGGGGCCATTGCAAGAATAGCAATATCATATGATTGAGAGGTGAATTGGAAGTACAAATATTTTATGAAAATGCTGTGCAATTAAGTGAGATTATTCATGAAATGCATGGATCCCAGCACACAGTAAGTACACATGCTAGGGTCACTATCTGTCTTCCCACAGCCTCCTCCCAATGCACAAGCACTTATTAGTGTTGTGACTGAACCTAGCATTTAATAGAAAGGGGGAGAAGGGGATTTACCTTGCCTGGGACACAGTTACTAACTTCAAATTTCTATTACACATTCTCTTGTTTTTAAAAAAAACGTTTCCGGCCACACTGCCACAGAGCGTTTTTCCCTCCGCCTTCCTCTGAGCAGATTCACGACCTTCTCTCTCCCTCCAAGATTCCCAACTCTGCCCCAAACTCACACACCAACCCCGCCAGGTAGCCAGCAGAGCAAGGGCCCTCGGGTGGCACCGCTGGCTCCCTGGTGCCCTGACAGTGGCTGCTGGTGTCAGCACGCCATGCGGGCTCCCACAAGAGGCCTGCAGGGCAGGACCACAGCTTCCATCAAGGACCAGGGTCTAATCCAATCTCTTTGTGACAAATGCTGTGTGACGCTGATGGGCCCTCCCTTCCCTGTCCCTCCCCTGACACTGCCCTCTCTTTCACCTCCCTGGCCTGTCTTAAGAACTCAAAGATGTCACATCAGGCAAATGCCAAGTTGTCAGCGAAGGAGGTGGAGACTTAACAGAGCCTTAACGGAACACTAAGACTCAACAAAAACTGACAAAGGGGATGGACGGCTGAGGCCTGTTTTGGAAGGAGAGTATTCTGTCTCCAATAAAGGGAAGAAGTCTGGAAGGAAAGAGGGAGTGGAGAAGCTAAGAGAAATCCTTCTAATGTACCAGATGTGCCCTGACATGTCATGTGTCTAGTTTCCCACAAAACTCTAAGACAAATTGCTTGTGCCTAACGCAAGCAGGAAGCAGGCATGGCTGTAGTTTTGAAGCTGGGGGGAACTGCCAGCCCACATCACAATTACGCTAAAACGGCCCCTACATGACTTTTGGTTGAACACACTGGTTAACTTAATTTCATGCTCGTAGCTTACAATTTTATAACAAAGACATCTAAGCAATTATTTTATTGACCCTAAGAATCATAATGCACATAAGCTTTTAATTTGCTCAATCGCACTGCAGCCTTGTTTAAAATAGATAAATCATTGGTATCCACCGATGGCCACAGATTTCATCATCACCCAAGGTGCAAGTTTGAAATTCTAGAAGTACTGCCAGGTTGAGGACATTTAGGGAGGCTATATGTGGGAGCAGGAAATTTACAATAAAAATGAAATGCAAATGGCCAGCACAGAGAAAAGCATCTCACGACTATTGATAGCTAAGTAATTTCAAGTTGAAAAGACAACAGACTGTCATTTTCATCCAGCAGAACATCTGACAGTTCTTACTTTGGGGAAGGATGTGGGGAAACAGTATTGTGATTGTAAGTCACTACAACTGTTTTGGATCTTGGCACAATCTATTTAAATCGTAAATGCATGTGGGTTTTGATCAGCCTTTGTACCACTAGAAATTTTCTTCCTGCTCCACTTGTATAAGCTCGGATTTTGTGAAGCAGTCAGAATAAATGAGTTGGATCCACACAGAGCAATATGAAATGACATAAGAGACATAAGGTGCATTTAAACAGTGTAAAAACAATTCACTTACAGCATGATTGATTTAACGTACATATAAAAATACACTAAACAGTATAGGTTTGGAGATAGACACATGGTGGAAATGAACAACGAAAGATGGAGAGAAGGTAATGATATACAAGTACTTATGTACAAGAAAGTAGATGCCTGTGGTGAGAATAATAGTAATGAGAAAAGGGAATAAGTAAAAAAATAATAATAAGATTTTTAGAAACTAAAGAGAGATGTAATATGGATAATAACTATACTGTGCCATGAATTAAGGATTGTGATTGGTTCAGTCAGGTACAACTGAGGTTTTCAGAAAGAAAAATTAAAAACAATAACCACAAAAGCCGCTAATTATTTTTACCTGGGGATATAAAAATACAGGCCCAAAAAATGTTAGCTGAAGCAGTTGCTGTAATAGCAATAAGTTAGAGACATTCTAAAAGTCCATCAGTATTTATGGTGCTCAACATTTTTAAAGACTGATTAATAAATTAGGTTACTGCCATTCAAAAACCTACAACATAACCTTGACAAAGAAGGAGGCAATTCTATATGAGTTAATGTGGAATGGTCTCTAAGATAAAACTGTTTAAATGGTATGATAGCACAAGAGAAGAAATAAACAGATAACTGGAGACATATATTTCCTTCCTTCTTTCAGCAGCTTTGTGAAACTACTGACCCAGCAAATCTGAGTTGATTTAATGAACGAACAGACCAATTTCAGTCACAAGAGGTTCTCTCTCTCCCACAAGGACATTTCTTCAACAAGGAAGGTTGCATTGCTACACGGCCACATAGATAGTCCCTGCTTCTCTTTCTCTAAGTATGGCAGCAAATTTTTAAAATGAGTTTTTTCCCCTGGATTTCTTTCTAAGGTATTCTTACTCTAGTTATGCCTAGATAAGCCTGTGCATAATTAGAATCACAGAAGAACAAGAAAAAATAGAGTAAAATAAATACTAAAAAAGATAATGGCTGAGAATTTTCCAAAATGACATCAAACCATATATCCCAAAATCTCAAAGAAATACAAGAAGGATAAATTCTTATCCCATTCTCCCTGTGCCTTCCCAAAACCTCATATCATAGTAAACTGCTGAAAAACCAAAGATAAAGAGAGTGGGGGTGGGGGAGAAATACACAAAGTGTACAGTATTAAAGATAAGAATTACAGCAAACTTTTTATCAGACACTATGCAAGTCAGAAGACAGTGGCATGACATTTTTAACTTCTATTTTATTTTTATTTTATTTTAAATTCAGAGGATACAAATGCATGTTTGTTACATGACCATATTGCATACTAGTGGGATTTGGGTTTCAGGTCACCCATTCCCCAAATAGTGAACATCATACACAACAGGTGACTTATAAACCTTAAGTCCTAAGTCCCCTCCTCCACCACCCCCTTTATGGTTCCCAGTGTCTATTCCATCTTTGTGACATTTAGCTCCCACATATAAGTGAGAACATGGGGTGTTTGGTTTTCTGTTTCTGAGTGAATTCATTTAGGATAATGCTCTCCATCTCTATCCATGTGGCTGCAAAGGACATGATCTTGTTCTTTTTTATGGCTAAGTAGTATTCCATGGGGTGTGTGTGTGTGTGTGTGTGTGTGTGTGTGTATCACATTTTCTTTATTCAGTCAATTGTTGGTGGACAGTTAGGTTGGTTTCATGGTTTTGCTATTGTGAATAGAACATTTTTTTAAAGTGTCAAAGAAAAAAAATATCAATTCAGAAATTCTACTTCTGAGCATGTACTCAAAAGAATTGAAAACAAGAACTCAGACATTTATAACATAATGTTTATAGTGACATCATTCACAATAGTCAAAAGGGTAGAAACAAATCAACTTCCCATGTGCATAGACAAAATGTGGTATATACATGCAATGGAATATTAGGCAAATATAAAAAGGAATGAAATTCTGAAGCATGTTACTACATGAATGAACCCTGAAGACATTATGCTAACTGAAATAAGCCAGACACAGAGGTAAAATACTATATAATTCTGTCTATATGAAGTACTTAAAAGAGTCAAATTCATAGAGACAGAAAGTTGAATGGTGGTTGCCAGGGGCTAGGAGAAGGGGAAAATGAAGAATTTTTTTTTAGATTAGAAAATATAGTTTATTTAGAAATAAATTAAAGAGAGAGAGAAAGAGAAGATTCACCTCCCCAAGGTAGGGGAGAGGGCCAAAGTTTAAGAAAACTTGGCCTGACCATAGCTCAAGGAGCACAAGGCTACACCTTAGCTCTGTAAGGCAATGGCCAGAGATGAAGAATTATTGTTTAATGAATACAGATTTTTAGTTTGAGAAGATAAGAAAGTTCTGGAGATGAATGATGATGGCAATTATACAACAATTTGAATGTACAAGTATCTAAAATAGTAAAATTCATGCAAGGCATATTTTACCACAATAAAAAGGAAGCTGGAGATGTTACATTAATACAAAAGTAGACTTCAGAACAAGGAGTATTATCAGAGACAAGGAAGGACATTTCATAACGATACAAAGTTTTGTTCATTAGATGGATATTACAACTTTAAATGTGTGCATGTCTAATAACAGAACATTAAAATACAGAAAGCAAATACTGAATTAAAAAGACAAATAAGTAGGCAAATATATAATCATATTTGGAGATTTCAACAATCCTCTCTCAGCAATTGACAGAAGTAGAATACCGAAAATTTGAACAACCTTTTCAAACAACTTAATCCAATTGACATTTTTAGAATTTACCATGCAACAAAAGTAGGATACACATTATTTTCAGGTACACATAGAACATGTGCCAAAAACAAATTGTATTTAGTTTATAATTATAAAACAAATCTCAATAAATTTTGAAAGATTAAAGTCGTGCAAAACGTGTCTCTGACCACAATGAAATTGAACTAAATTAAATACAGAAAGACACTTGGGAAATCAAAAATATCTATTATTTACTAACAGATTTCTAAATGGCTTGAACCAAAGAAGAAATTGCAAAAGAAATTTAAGTACTCTGAACTTCCTATAGAAGCACAGTGTATCAAAATTAGTGTCAAAAAGCTAAAGTAATGCTTATAGGAAATTTTATAGAATTAAATGCTTACATTTGAAAATAACAAAGGTCTCAATTAATGGCCCAAGCTTCCATCTTAAGAAACTGGCTAGGAAAGGGGCTTGCAAAGATAAAAATAGAAAGGTAAAGATAGAAATCAGTTAATTTGATTTTTTTTAAGTAGAAAAAAATCAGTTAAACCAAAGTTGGTTCTTTGAGAAAATCAATAAAATTGATTAGCCAGTAGACAGACTGATCAGGAAAAAAGAAAGAAGACACAAATTACCAAATCAGGAATTAAAAAAAAGCATCACCACAGATTCTATAGACATTTAAATAATAAGGAAATATTATGAAAAACTTTTCACTAATAAATTTGACAACTAACAAACTAGACAAAGCCTTACAATGCAAAAATATCAATATCTTCTTAAAAATAAATAGATAACCTCAAGAATTTTATATCTAACAAAGATGTCCCAGTAAATACCTTCCCACAAAGAAAATTGCAGGCTTAGATGTGTCAAGTGAATTTTATGAAACACTTAAGAAATAAATAATATCAATTCTGCATAGATTCTTTCAGAAAATAGAACAGGAGTGGTAAATGATACTCTCAAACTTATTCTATAACAGCAGCATTTTCCTGATTTAAAATTCAGACAAATATATTACCAGAAAAGTACAGATCAATGTCTCTCAGGAATATAGATACAGAAATTCAACAAAAATCTGTAAACCTTATCAACTAATGTTTTAAAATTATTGGTGGACAATACTTTATGACTAAGTGAGTTTTATTCAAGGAATAAAAGATGGATTTAATATTTGAAAATTATTATAATTCACCATATTAGCTGGCTAAACAATCCAAGCCATATAATGACCTCAAAAGCAATAACAACATTTAAAAATTCAACACCCATTCATGAAAAATAATCTCTCAGAAACCTAAGAATGAAAAGAACTTTGCCCTGATAAAGGATATATATATTTTTTAAACTACAACTAACATAATTTTCAGTGGTGAATGACCGAATATTTCTTTTTTAAGATCAGAACAAGACAAGCATGCCTGCTCTCACTACTACTATTCAGTGTTGACCTGTAAGTTCCAACTAATGCAATCAGGTAAGGAAAAAAAGGTCACACAGATTGGAAAGGAAGAATTGTTTATTTTGCACCATAATCATTCATGTAGAAAATCTTAAGACTTCTATTTTAAAAAGCAACTAGAGATAATCAATGAGTTCGGCAAGATCACAGGCTACAAGGCCAACATACAAAATCCTGTCATATTTGTATATACTGACAATGAATAAACAGAAATTGGCATCTTAAAATGCCGCCTAACATTTAAACATATAAAATACTTAGGTAGATGTTTAATTAAATGTATGCAAGATCTGCACAGTGAATACTCCAAAATACATTCTTGTTTCTTCACTGTCTCCTCCTGCTAGGACATAAATTTTATGGAAGTTGGACTTGATTCCTCTTATTCACTGATGTAACCCTCCTTGAATATTCTAGTATCTGGGACATAGGCTGTTCTCGGTAAATTTTTGTTGAAAGGGATGAAAAAGAGAAGAGAGGAAGGGGAGAAAAAAGGAGAAAGATGAAAGGAAGCAGTTAGAAAAGTGGATTTACTGTGATTTTATGAGGCAGAATCACTGGAACATTGAAATCCAACCCAAACCCTTCTCTCTCTATTTGAGGGCACTAAGCAAAATTTCCTCACAAGAGGTAGTGTGAGGCAAACGTACATTTTTACTTGCTGCTGGGGCTCTGGTCCCTGGCCCCAGCTTTCATCTAGCAAGTTAGCTGGACCCATAGAAAACGCCTTTTTTCAGCCTATCTAGGACTGTCGGTTTCACCTCTCAGTGCATTCCCAGTGAGAGCACTTCTCCCCAAACCAAAGCCACCAGTCTAGCCTACGTTTCATCGTCTCTCTGTTAACTATTGCAATATTCTTCTACCTTGATCTCACTATTCCCTGCTGCCACCTTTCACTCCTTCTTGAAACAACCAGAATGGTCTTTTAGAAACACATATCTGAACCTGCTCAAATCCTCCCTGGAGCAGAATCCATGGTCCCCAAGGCCTTGGGCATCTGGTCCATGTCTGGATCTGCCCTCTTTTCCTGATCATGACTCTTCTGCACTCACGGCTTTGTGGTTCTTCACAGCACCAGATCCTTCTCCTTTTACTCAGCCCCCCAGGTTCTGTTCTCTGCCTGGAACACATTTCCTCAGGCCGGTTCCTTCTCATCCTTCAGGAATCAGCTCAAGCATCATCTTCTTCAGAGAGCAATAAAGTCTCTCCACTTAGTGTGTCAAGGAATATCTTCCTTTTATAGCACCTACCACCATTTATAATTGTGTAGGTATTTTTGTGATTGCTTAAAGTTCCTCTTCCACCTAGATATAAGCATCATGATGGCAAGACAATGTTTGGTTGCTTTGGCTTTGTTGTTGTTGCTGTTTTCACCACTGTATCTCCAGCACCTAGCACACAAAAGATGCTAATATTGTTGAATGAACCTGAACCTCGGTTTCAGATTCTGCTCCAATATGAGAGAAGGCAAAGCAGTCCTTTCAGGGAGAAGCAGAAGACTTGAGTCAGTGGGGGGAAAATGAGCATCTCCTCCAAAACAGGGGAGGCTGGTCCAGACCACCTGCCCAGGGAGGAAGAGGGTCGTCCCAAAGAAAACACCTCCTGACCAGCTAAGAAGACAAACACACCAGAAGTGAAAGAGATAGAGAAAGCTGGCTGGTCTTGTAATTTCCCAGGGGATAGTATTCCATTTTGACTTTTCTTAAAACTCAACAGTCAAACAGTCAGTAAATCTGTGATGTTCTAGTATATTTGGCGGAATGTTTACCTGATGATAGAAGCCACATGGTCATCTGAAACCCAAGACCCAGACTCTTCCTCACCCTCCCTCACACCATGGCAGCCACTGTTATGTTGGACTGTCCTTCACTTCTGTAGTTTTATGACTTGCCCAGTGTCTTAGAGTGAGTAAATGCTAATAAATATTGAATGAATGAGTAAAGAATAAACAAGCACACATGGTACAATTTGTTGACAACTGACAAAAAAAAGAATAGAAGGTGACCCTAATCACTTATGTTTACAGATTTCTTCTTCTTGGCACTTTAAGTTAGTAAAGTTTATAAGCTAACACTTTAGAATAACCACTTGTAGCACTTTATAGTCTATTAAAATTCTCTTTCCCATGACCTCCATTTATAATTAACACAGAGAATGGATTATAGCTGCTTGCTGGAATATAGTTTTACTACAATGCTTCCTCTCTGCCAAATGACAAAGAGCTGGCCTTCATTTATTAGCTGGGGTGTCTGCTGTAGGCCACTTTTGCTACAATTCCTCCAAGTGATTAGCTAAATTATTTGTTTAGATTGGGTCAAATCCTGAAGACACTATTTAGCCCAGCAAAGGTACAAAGTCCCATCCCTTCGTTTATACTTCTTCTAACTTATTCAAAAACACTATTTTATGAGCTTAGAGGGAGTTCATATGAAATATGAAAACTGGAGTCATGGCCAAGGTAGCCATTGTTAAAATGTCATGCTAAAGAGATGAGCAGAAAAACAGAGATAAGGAGAAGCCAGGTCAGAGCAGAGCAGGTGGCTCTGATGTGAGTGACAGCCGCTCACTTGTACCCGGATGTCGGGAGCCTGTCCGAGATCAAGACAGGAGACCTCAACCACCCTGCGCCAAGAGGAAGGGTGGAGTTTACAGAATACATTCAGGTTTATAGACATTTAAATTAAGTAAGTAAAAAGACATCACAGTGAAGTCACTTGGAATTTCACAAGCCTTTTGTCTCTCTGTAAAGGCACCCTGGGAATAGAGTGCTGCTGACAGCAATGATTATACTTTGAAGGGTGAGGAGTGCAAATTACCTAGGGATTTTGCTTTTATATAAGAAATGTTTACTGAAAATACCTAAAAAGCTGACATTCCCCTTTACTTGGTGAGCCAAGAGCTCAGAATCCATATTGGCAAATGCCACTTCATTTAGAAAGGAGGATGCTATTGGTCAAATATGGATTTCCATCTCAGAAACCAAGTTATAGCCTAAGAATGTCCCTTTCTTCTAAGAATGACTTTTTCTTTCAAATAGCATGATTACAAGGGGCCCTGAAAGCCTCGTCTAAAACATTCCTACCCCGTCACTTAGCTACACTAAAATTTTCCTACCAAGATATATGGCTTTACCTTTCTTTTTTGCCTTCTTTTATAAGGCAGGTCTCTAGAAAGAGGTAATGCTTTAAGCTTATCTTATTTCCTAACCAGTATCTTGACAAAATAACAGCACTAACTAACATCTGGACAACCATTTACAGACATAAAAACATCTCCACCTTTATCATCACATGTATTTAATCTTCAAAGCAACAGAGGCTATAACAATAAATGATGTGAAAATTGGTTATCCACAGGCAGAAGAATGAAATCAGACACTTTTCTCACATCATATATTGATCATCTCCATAGACACAGAAAAATGCAGTTTCATGATAAAAACTCTCAAAAAATTAGGTATAGAAGGACTCTACCTGAACACAGTAGAGGCCACATATGACAAGCTCACAGCTAATGTCGTACTCAATGGTGAAAAGCTAAAAGCTTTTTCTGTAAGATCAGGGACAAGACAAGAATGCCTATTCTCACCACTTCTATTCAATATTGTACTGAAAGTCCTAGCCAGAGATATTATGTAATAAAAAAATAATAAAAGGCATTCAAATCTCTGCCTTTATCTCTGTTTGCAGATGATATGAGCTTATATAAAGAAAATTCAAAGCCATTGGAACTAATAAGCAAATTCAGTAAACTTGCAGGATACAGAATCAACCTATGAAAATCAGTAGCATTTCTATACACTAACAATGAACTATTTGACAAAGAAATTTTAAAAGAATTCACATTTACAATGGCATTGAAAAATACTGAGGGTGACAAAAAATGTATACATATTTTCAAAAAGGAAAAAAAAGGTATTAAAATTACACACTGCTGCCATAATTAAATTCAACTTTGAAGCGTAATATATGCATAACATCTCTAAAATGTGTATACATTTTTTGGCACCCCTGGTATATATGTAGGAATAAATTTAACCAAAGATGTGAAAAACGTGTAAACCAAAATCTATAAAACATTGATGAAAAAATTGGAAAAGGTACGAATAAATGAAAATATTTTTATTCATGCATTGGGAGAATTAACATTGTAAAAGTGCCCATACTACTCAAAGCAATCTACAGATTGAATGCAATCTCTATCAAAATTCCAACGGCATTTTTGCAAAAATAAAATAAAATAACGAAAATTGATACAGAACCACAAAGGATCCTGAATAGCTAAAACAATCTTGAACAAAAAGAACACAGTTGGAGGCATCACACTACCTGATTTCAAAGTAAAATATAAAAACAGATATATAATTAAGTGGAAAAGAATAGAGAGCTCAGAAATGAATCCATGCATTTATGGCCAATTATCTTTGACAAAGGTGCCAAAAACCCACAATGGAGAAAGGCCAATCTCTTCAATAAATGGTTCTGGGAAAACTTGATATCCACATGCAGAAGAATGAAATTGGATCCTTATCTCTCTCTACACACAAAAACCAACTCAAAGCGGATTAAAGACTTAAGCATAAGACCTGAAACGGTAAAACTACTAGAAGAAAATATAAAGGTACATTTTTGGACATCAGACTGGGCAATTATTATTATTTTCTTGATAGGACCCAAAAGCACAGGCAACAGAAGTAAAAACTGCATCAAACTGAAAAGCTTCTGCATAGCAAAGAAAACAATCAGAAGACTACAGAGACAACCTACGGAGCGGGAGAAAATACGAACTATACTTCTGAAAAAGGGTTAATCTTCAAAATACATAAGAAACTCAAACAACTTTATATCAAGAAAATAAATAACCCCATTTAAAAATGGGCAAATACCTGAATAGACATATCTCCAGGTATACAAATAACTGAGAAGTATAAGACAAAAATGTTCAACATCACTGATCATCAAAGAGATACAAATCAAAACCACAATGAGCCATCACTTCACACCTGCTAGAATAGATAACATCAAAAAGACAGGGATAACAAGTGTTATCTTGCGAAAATGTGTAGAAAAATGACCTTTTGTATGCTGTCAGTAGGAATGTGAGTACAGCTTAAAATTAAAAATAGAACTACCAAATGATTCAGCAAATCCACTTCTGGGTACAAATTCAGAGAAAATAAAATCAGTATCTCAAAGAGGTATCTGCATCCCCATGTTTTTCGCAGCACTATTCACAAGCGCCAAGATGCGAAATCAATCCACATCTCTTATCAATGGATGACTGGGTAAAGAACACGTGGTATATGCCTACAAAGCTTTTAAAAAGAAGAAAGTCTTGCCACTTGTGACAACATAGATGACCGTAGAGGACTTGATGCCTGAAAGCGAGAAAAGCAAGATACAGAAAGTCAAACACTGTGTGATCTCTCGTGTGTGGAATCTAAAGTCTAACTCCTGGAAGCAGAAAGGAGAATGTTGGCTGCCAGGGGACAGGGAGTGGCAGTGAGGAGAGACACCATGTCTCAATTATGCAAGATGAATAACTCCTGGAGACCTAATATCTTGTATGGTGGCTGCAGTTAACAATACTGTGTTTTACACTTGAAATTTGCTACGAGTCGATGTTAAATGTTTTCACCATGTGCGCGTGCACATACCCACACACACAAATGATAACTATGTGAAGTCATGGATATGTTGATTAGCTTGATTGTCGTAATCATTTTACAATGCATACATACATCAAAACATCAGGTTGTAAATAATAAATATATACAATTTTTATTTGTCAATAATACTGCAGTCAAGCTAGAAAAGAAGCCACTTCGACTCCCATCACTGCGTTTGATCACCACCACAAAAACAGAAGCTCCAGGCTCTTTTCACAACGTTATGCCTGGTCTTAACAACACCTTCAGCCGGGCTCGGTGGCTCAGCCTGTCATCCCGCGCCTTGGGAGGCTGAGGTGAGTGGAATGGCTGAGCCCGCGGGTTCGAGACCCACCTGGGCAACTTGGCGAGACCTCATCTCTACAGTAAATCAAAAAATCAGCCGGGTGTGGGAGCGCGCGCCTGTAGTTCCAGCTACTCGGAAGGCTGAGGCGGAAGGATCGCCGGAGCCCAGCAGGTCGAGGCTGCGGTGGCCGGGAGCGGCCACTGCACTCCAGTCTGGGTGACAGAGTGA
>CAUYQG010082985.1:0-17599 GCA_963574415.1 Tarsius wallacei
CGGCCACGGCACGCCAGTCTGGGCGACAGAGTGAGACCCCACATAAAAAAAAAAAAAAAAAAAAAGAAATGACGTGTAAGGAAAAGACACCCCCAGTGTCAACGTGCTCCATGGAGTTGGATGAGGTCCAGTCAACTAATCAGTAAGTATTCATTGAGCACCTACGTGCCAGGTACCACAACAGAGGTTAAGGACTGTGAACTCTGCCCACATACAGTTTATAGACTAGAGGAGAGGTGAGTAGTACACAAAGACAATACTTAGCAGTGAGGCCTATGAAGGAAATCAGTGGTGGGAAGGAGCCTTTATTTTAGACATTATGTTCTAAGCAAAGGGATCAGCAAGTGGAAAAGCTGACAGGAAGAAGGACTCGGTGTGTTGAGGACCCTCAGGGGCAGGGACTGGTGTTTAGCAAGGATGAAGAGAGTAGCAGGAGATGAAGATGGTGCCATCAGCTGGGGCCAGAACACGCAGGACCTTTTTGCCTATTGTAAGCGGTTGGAGTTGAGTCTGATTGTAGCCTGGAATCCCAATACTCACTCCACTCCCCTTGGCCCTACAAGCTCCTCCCTAGGTTTTCCCGGCTTCTACTAGACACCGTCACCCAGGGATGATTCTTTTAGAGTTTTTTTTTTTTTGGAGTTAGAGTCTTGCTCTGTCACCCAGGCTGGAGTGCAGTAGTAAGATCACAGCTCACTGCAACCTCGACCTCCTAGGTTCAGGCAATCTTCCCACCTCAGCCTCCTGAGTAGCTGGGACCACAGGTGCATATCACCATGCCTGGCTAATTTTTTAATTTTTTTGTAGAGACGAGGTCTTGCTTTGTTGTTCAGGCTGGTCCCAAGCTCCTGGGTTCAATTAATAATCTCTGCTTGGCCTCCCAAATTGCTGAGATTATAGGTGTGAGCCTCCATGCCTGGCCTAGGTTGTTTTTTTTTTTAAGGACTCAGGCAGCGGGCAAGAGTAGCTTTACCATGACAGACATTCCGTTTCAGGCTTTCTGCCCTGCACTCATGGCCCCCTGAACCTCAAGCTACCTTGATACATCAGCTGCAGTCATCTTCTTTCGGAAGAAGGTGTATTTCTTCCTTCCAGAGCTGCGAGACGTTTCTTGGAGGTAGATCTTCAAGTGGTCCTTGGCCTTCAGCAGCCAGGAGAGCTTCTCTCCCAGTTCCGTGTATGACTTGGCTTTGTGACTGAAGAACCGAATACAGGTCATGGCGGCCCGGACTTGGTCCTAGGAGAGATAAATGAATGGTTGGGACAAAGGAGTTTAAGGATGCTGGAGGGTAGGGTGTGAGGAAGTTCCGATCTGATTTCCACCCAGAGCCTGGTGGCCAGCACCCAGTCCTGCCACCAGCTGGACTGCTGTTTTGTGCCCGTCACTCCAAGCCCGTGGAGATCCTCAAGTGTGCTGACTGGTAGAACTCTTGGGTAGCAGATCATTCCACCACTGAAGAGCACTAAAGACAAGATCCTCCTGACTCTCCAGTCAAACTGGCTCCTCTCTTACTTTGGCATTGAGTAACTCGATTTCTCTGTAATTTGGTATTGGCAATCCTCAGACAGGAGGAACTTGTTCCTTTTCCCTTCTTCCATTTTCTCTAAAAACGCTTATTTTTCCATCCTCCCTTATGAATTCTACATTCATGTCTCATGCTTATTTTGGGACTACCAAATACTTCTTTTTTATCTCTACATTCCTTGAGTTCTGAAGAGAGTCATTGCTGACAAGATTACAGTTTGCCTCTAAATTTAGGAAGGAAACCCTAACATCATTTCACGATGCTGGGCCAGGCACGGTGGCTCCCACCTGTAATCCCAGCTCTTTGGGAGGCTGAGGTGGGAGGACTGCTTGAGGCCAGGAGTTTGAGACCAGCCTGGGCAATACAGCGAGACCCCATCTCTATGAAAAATTTAAAAACTAGCCAGGTGTGGTAGCATGCACCTGTAGTTTCAACTACTAGGGAGGCTGAGGTTGGAGGATCGCTTGAGCCCAGGAGTTTGAGGCTGCAGTGAACTATGATCATACCACTATACTCCAGCCTGGATGACAAAGAGACCCTGTCCCTCCCAACACCCCCCAAAAAGCAACAGCAACATGGGTTTGCTCTAGGGTCAAACAGCAAGACCAGGGACCAAAGGATGGTCTTGTTTCCTCATCTTACACAGTTTCCCCAGCAAGGCTGGCCATCAGCGACAGAGGTAGAACGCAGGAAGGGGCTGCCATTACCTTCATAAACTGCTGCAGCTCGTACAGAACATGGTAGTAGTTCTTCTTCTGTAAATGCTGGCAGGCAGCAATCAGGTACTTTCCCCAGCTCTCCAAGGTTGGGTCGATGGACTCTAGCAAGTTTTCCAAAGTGTGCAGCTTCCCACTTTGATAGCTTGGCTGGAAAATGCCTTCTATGAAGACTTCCGGAGGGCTCTCCTGGAGCAGGGCAGGGAGATAAGTCAGACGTCCTGAGCCTGAGTCTAGTGCTGCCTTCCCCTTGCGGACCTTCAGCCTTCTCCCACAGCAGTGCTCCTTAACCTTCTGTGGGTCACAGATATCTGCCGGAATCTCACTCTAGTGACTGTTTCACGTCTCTCTTCCTTTTTCAGAAAAGCCCCCTGAAGAGGTTACCTGTACTCACCGCCTCTGACCCCCGCCTGTGGTTTCCCTCTCAAGCCCACTCTCATTTAGCTTTTGCACCCACAACTCCGCTGAAACTGCCCCTCAGGTTACCAGTGACCACCAGACTGTTCAATCTCACAGTTCATTCTTGGTCCTCATTCTCTACCTGACCTAGCAGCAGCTTTTGACACAGCTGATGGTTTCTTCCTTGACAATTTTTTAAAAAATTTAATTTTTATTTTTAACTGAGAAAAACTCTCCTTTTTTGCCTCCAGGACACCGCCCTCTCCAGGTTTCCCTCCCAGTCTCTGGCTGCTCCTTCTCACTTTCCTTTGCAGATCCCTCTGGAGGGAGCTGTTCTCTTTTCTGTTTGCATTCACTCTTGGTGATTTCATTCCGGCTCATGGCTTCACGTGCTGTGTATTTGCTGATGATGCCTAAATACCTGTCTCCAGACTGTTCATTCCTGCTGAACTCCAGAACTGCACATCCAGCTTATATCCGCCTACCTACTGGACATGTCCTCTTGGGCATCCAACAGACCTTCTACATCCACACCTGCATTCCTGATTGTCCCTCAAAAACTGCACTTCCCAGTTTTCCCATTCTCAGATGGTAACACCATTTTTCTAGTTGTTCAGGTCAAAAACCTTGGCGTCATCTCCTTCATACTCCAAATTCATTGGCAAATCCTACTGGCTGTCCTACTGCAGCACACAGAGTGTCTGGCTGCTTCACGCCACCCCTTGGACCATGCTGGCCCTAGCCGCCACCACCATTTGCCTGGGTTACTGCAACACCTCCTCCCCGGTCTACCAGCTCCCACTCCTGCCTCTTTCCTGTCTAATGCCAACACATCAACCTGAGTGATTCTGCTAAAACATAACAAGCCAGAGCACATCAGTCCCCTGCTCATGGTCTTCCAGGGGGTCTGTCCACAAGGTGCGACGTGGTTGTCCTGTCACCTTTTTGACCTTACTGCTCCTCTCCTGTCCCAGCTGGCTCCATTCTAGCCACCCCGGACTTTCCTTGTCATGTCCTCTGCCTGGACTGCGTGTTCTCCATAGATCTGTGTAACTCACTCTCACATCCTCCAGTTCTTCCCTCAGATGTCACCTTCCCTGGGTGCCCAAAGCTGCACAAGCCACCCTTCCTACTGCCCGGCTTTCTTTTTCTTCTTCTTATTCATCACCTACACTAGACACTTTATTTTCTGTGTTTATTGCCTCTCTCTCTACTACAACGTACATTTTATGGGGGAGATATTTTTGTCTGTTTCTTCACTGCCGTATCCCTAGAACCTGGAATAGTCCTTGGCTATTTAATATTTATTAGATAAAATAAAGAAACTTTGTTGGATAAATGAATAAGTGACAGACGTTATAGACTGACCCCTCAGGAAAGGGCGCATACACATTAACCTCCCTGCTTCTGAAACACACCTGTGGTTCAGAGACTCTAACTCATAAATCTCCATTCCACAGTCAGAGAAAAGAAAGAGAGACGATTTTGGCATTTAGACTTTGGGTGAGGAGTAACCGATGGAGAGTAAAGGGTGGCTATAAACTCATGGTGGGCATGAGCTGTTAAAAGTAGAGAGGATCTGGGCTCTGGGGGCATTCTTTCCTGATTCAAGCGGCTCCTGAGAAAATCAGACCTAACCTAAAAGTTGCAGGTCACACTTAAGAAGCGGTGCATCAGTTCCATAGGAAAGACAGAATTCCTCAGAGGGGCAGTACCTTAAGAACTTCTATCTCATCCATCCATCTATCCACCCACTCATTCACAACTGGTACCAGGCCAGGTGCCTGAATACACAGACATGTAAAATACAGGCTTTCTCGGACCAGATGGGAAGGCTCAACTTTAAACAAACAGAGGCAATCGATGGGATAAATGCAGCACCAGCAACGGTGGTGCAGAGGTGATGAATGCTGCTTGAGTGTTCTGTGAATACACAACAGAGGGTCTGAAAGGATCCTGAAAGATGAACAGGAAGTTTCCGAGAAAACAAGATGGCGTTCCAGAGGGAACGGTACTTAAAGACTCATGGAGATAAGGCGGTGCATGGCGGTGGAATGTTATGTAGCCATAAAGAAGAACAAAATCATGGTCTTCGCACCAACATGGATGCAGCTGGAGACCATCACACTAAGTGAACTATCATAGAAGCAAAGAAACAAATACTGTGGGTTCTCACTCATAAATGGGCCCTGATTACTGGTCATATGAGCATAGGGGTAGGATCGGCAGATGCTGGACACTGCTAGGGGAGGGAGGAAGGAAGGAAGTAGGCACGTGGCATCACACTGGGTGCCTGGTCCACTATCAGGGGGAGAGAGGGCCAGCTAGAAACCCCAAACTTCACCTGCATGCAGCCTGTTTATGTCGAAAACCCCACTTGTATCCAACAACTCTACTACTACTACTACTACTACTACTAATAATAATAATAAGAAGAAGAAGAAGACAGTGCATGATATAGTCAGGAAAATTTCAGTACTTTGATGAGTAAGAAGAAGAAGAAGAAGAAGAAGAAGAAGACAGTGCATGATATAGTCAGGAAAATTTCAGTACTTTGATGAGTTTGGACTGTAGGGTCCAGGTAGGGCTTAGGTTAAAATGAACTGGGGAACTAAGGGGCCTGATCCTGGTGGGCCGTGCGGCATGCTATGGAGTTTGCACTTCATCCTGTGGCCATGGGGATCCACTGAAGGCCTTCTTGGGAGGGGAATTAATGAGTGTGCTTCTGTCTTAGAAAGCGCCCTCTGGGGGCAGTGTGGGCAAAGGGGAAAAACACACAGAGAAAAGGCTAGAAGCAGAACACCTTCCATACCCATGACACTCAGGTGTAATTTCCACAAGGTTTTTTTTTCCTGCTGTCCCTACCTGTTTGGAGAATTAAGGTAAGATCTTTCAGCTCAAGGGTGACTGTGATTACAGGAGATAAAAAGAAGGCTTCCTTCTGAGTTCTGACAAAGTAAAGCAAGGGCAATGCTATCATCAGCTTATGTCAAGCTGATGTAAGTAAGCAGCTTAACCCTCTGGATTATGGCTGCCAGAGAGAACGGAACTGGGTGGTTTCTGTAACCCATTCAGGATTGAGGCATCTCTACCTCAAAATTCAGTTGGAAACTGAGAAGGAAAAAAAGTTACCACTCTAAATAACATGACTTTTCCATTATTCTTGAGATCTGGTTATAGCTAAGACACAGTCAGTAGCTAAGCAGTGGTGAAAACATCCCCCCTAAAGGTCCTGCAGTGGTGTGGTCACCAGTTCTGTGAGCTGCTGTCACATGGTACAAGCCTAGAAAACATGTCTATCTATAAATTTTCACTGACTGCTGTTTGGATGTAGGGTAGCAGAATGAAAAGTTTGCCTGGAGCATCTTCACTTTTCCATGAAATTTGGTACATATCAGCCAATTTCTCACAAAGTTATCATGGAACTGTCAGATAAAAAAAGGAATGCCTCCAGGCATGGTGGCATATACCTATAGTCTCAGTTACTTAGAAGGCTGAGGTGAGAGTACTGCTTGAGCCCAGGAGTTTAAGGCCAGTCTGGGCAGCAGATCAAGGCCCTGTATTAAAAAAATTTTTTTTTGGCTGGGTACAGAGGCTCACATCTGTAATCCCAATGCTTTGGGAGGCCAAGGTGGGTGGATTGCTTGAGCCTAGAAGTTCAAGACCAGCCTGAGCAACATAGTGAGACCTCATCTCTACAAAAAAATTAAAAAATTAGCCGAGTAAGATGGTGCATGCCTGCAGTCCCAGCTACCTGGGAGGCTGAAGCAGAAAGATTGCCTAAGCCCATGAGATTGAGGCTGCAGTGAGCTTGTGATCATGCTACTGCACTCCAGTCTGGGTGACAGAGTGAGACCTCGACTCAAAAAAAAAACAAACCAAAAAACACAAACAAATTCTTACACATCATATGGGGCAGGAAAAAAACACAAAAAAAGGAATGCCAAAATGTCATGATAAAATGAAGTCCTGCTTGCTTTGCTTATCAGTGACTTCAAAGAAGCAGGGCTCTTGAGGGGCCAGAAGATGTAAGAGGAAAAAAAGTGGAGTGCATGCTCCTTTTATCATCTGTTTAGGGCCCAAATACAGAATTGGTGCCATGGATACTTTCTGGTCCTTGTGGTAAGAATTCTGAGTGGACTGGCATTTGCGTGAGAAGCTGGATGCCACCCCAGACCAGGTGAGAAGGCATGTGGAAAGACAGGCAGAGCAGTAGGCCAAGGCCACACCAGACTCATGCTAAGCACTGCATTCTAGAAACGCTGCTCCTAATCGCTGTCTGATCCTGCTACATGTTTTGGGAGAAGAGATGTAATTTGCCACTGCCATAGAGAATGGCGATTTGGGATCGAGGCTAAGCTTGTTGCACACACATCGAATAATGGTTGGGTAGACAGAGTCTTCCATTTTGACCTGACTCTGCCAGAGATGTTCTCATAGCTCAGTGCTGGGTTGGGTTTAAGTGGGGGTATCGTACCCCTTAAAGCCGAGCTGTCTGAGCTGGGGGAGCCAGGCTGGTGGCGAGCTACGTCTGCGGCCCACCTTGTTGAGGAGGTGAAGCAGGGCTTCCCGCAGGCAGCTGTGCCTCATGTAGAAGCTGATGATGGCTAGGTTGGTGCTGTAGCTGTGTAGGTAGAAGAGGCATTCTTGGTAGTAGGTGTTGTTTATGATCTTCCCTTCAGGAATCACCTCCAGGGAGAGACTCTGGGTCCGAAGGGTAGCTTCCAGCTCCCTCAAGGTGGCCAAGTAGTCGTCATCTTGCTGACAGGAAAGGAGAGTGCGAGAGAAAAACAGCTCAGCAAGTTCTCAGTGGGCACTGAAAATACTGCTTTCAAGGAATATTTAACAACGCGGAAATATGCTCCCAATGCAGTATTCAGGACAGAAAAACAGGCAGGTACAAAATTCTGCACATTGTGATACACTATAACTCTAATTTCATTAAAAAACATAACATGGAAAAGTCATCGAATTCTTAATACTAATTAGTCGGGGTATGGGATTATATATGATTTTTATCCTTTTAAAAGTAGTTTGCCATAGTCCCACCCCCCTTTCTAAAAAAAGTTGACTCTATTACTTATCTAACCAAATATGGTTACTCATCTAAGTATATGTCATGGAAAAAACAAAATATAAACCTGGCAGGCTCTGAGCCAGGAATAACACATCAGTCGAATTGAAGCTGACTCTTTCCCCAGTCCTGACCACTCTTGGGTCTCCCTCGCCGAGCAGGACTTTCTGCCTGCTCTGCTCTTACCAAGGACACGAGGGGCCTCACTGTGGACTCCAGGAACTCAACCACATCCTGCACCAGCCGTGAGCCATGGCTCAGCTGATTGAGGTCCAACGGGGGCTTCAGACAGCGGCTGAACTTCTCCCGTGCAGCGGTGAGGTTTCCAGCCTTGAGGCAGGCCATGCCCCAAGCGTGCCACGCCCCAGTGGAATCAAGCCCAGTCTTTGTGGAGACCTGGGGGAAAAACCTCTCAGTGACAGGTAGCCACATTCAGCCTGGACAGTCCTGAAGACCAAGACCAATTCTATCCCCAGGTGCCAAACGCCCCAGCCCCGCACCGCACCTGCCATTAATCCCACACTAGCAAACTGGTCAGTTCCAAGATACTTCCCATGGTCAGGACAACAGAGAGACAGTAACAGCCCTTTGCAAGGATGAGCACAGGCAGCTCACACGTTGGGGTGATGTAAGCTTTGTCTCCACCTCACCTCAACGCCCAGGTGGTAGTACTCAGCTTCCAGCAGCTGGTTCCTTAGTCTGGTCACCGCAGCTGGCTGCAGGATCTGATCCAGAGATGGGATGTGGCGATAGGCAGCAGCAACTAGAATGTTCAGCACATCCACCTTGCTGATGTAGCTACAGGGAGGAAAAGGACAAGGCAGTGAGGCTTCCCGGAGTCTTATTACGAACAGTTCTTGCTGAAAGGTTTTAGATTTGGGTTTGTTTCTGTTTTTGAGTCAAGGTCTCACTCTTGACTCACTCCAGCCCAGGCTGGAGTGCAGTGGCACAATCATGGCTCACCACAGCCTCGACCTCCTGGGTTCAGGAAGGATGACCTCCTGGGTTCAGGCATTTCTATCATCTCAACCTCCTGAGTAGTTTGGATTACAGGCACACGCCACCACACCTGGCTAATTTTTTTTTTAATCTCTTGTAGAGACAATGTCTTACTATGTTTCCCAGGCTGGTCTTGAACTCCTGGGCTCGGGCAATCTTCCTGCCTCGGCTTCTGAGATTACAGGCATGAGCCACCATGCCCTGTATTCCATTTTCAATATGAAATGTGATCACGGGAATAGAGAGATGCACAGCAAAAGACACCACGAGTGAAGGTTTTGGAGTCATGCTCTTGGAATCCTAACTCCAACACTTAGTAGCTCTATGACCTGGGTGAGTTCATTAACCTTTCTCTGTCTTAATTTACTCATTTGTGAAATGGATATACAGTCACATGCCACACTGATGTTTTGGTTAGTAATGGACTGCATATACACTGGTGGTCCCATAAGATTATAATACCGTATTTTTACTATACTTTTCCTATGTTTGGATGTATTTAGATACTCAAGTACCACTGTGTTCCAACTGTCTACAGTATTTGGTACAGCAAAGTGCTGCACTGGTTTGCAGTCTAGGAACAACAGCTATATCATATATCCTAGGTGTGTAGTAGGCTGTGCCATCTAGGTTTGTATAAAATACCTCATGATGTCCGCACAATGACAATATTGCCTAACGATGCATTTCTTAGAACATATCCCTGTCATTAGACAGTGCATGACTGTAATAGCAGAGTTTTACAGATAAAATGAAATAACTTGAGTAAAAGGTCCTAGGATAGTGTCTGGAACTTTTCTGGCACTCATTAAATGCTACATATTAACATTTGAAGTATAGATATTTGGGGCTATTTGAGGCAAGGCCTTTACGTGGAATGCTGGGGCCTTACAAGTTGTCCATTTGCTTTTTGGTCCTGTTGAACACTCCTTCGTGGGAGAGAGAAAAAGGGCAAGGCAGTAAGGCTCCCTGGAGTCTGACTACAAATAGTTGTTGCTGAAAGGTTTTTGATTCCTTTTTTTTTTTGAGTTGAGGTCTCACTCTGTTGCCTAGGCTGGAGTGCAGTGGCATGATCATGGCTCACCACAGCCTCAACCTCCTGGGCTCAGGAAGGATGACTTCCTGGATGGAATAATCACCTGAACTTGTAGTATAGGCTTCTCCCACTAGGTAAGAGCTCAGTATCAGTAGGCGGTACCCCTGGTTAGTACAGAGGTCACACCATTGCCATTCCCTGGAGACGCTGTGGGGCAGGGGCACACTGGCCCTTCATTCAGACTGTAAACTTGATAACCTCTCCCTGAGCTAAGGATGGGTCCTCATTAGAGCCTGTGAGTGCTGTCTTCTGTGGTCTTACTATTGACACTGGATACTTCTAAAAACCTTCTGAAGACAAAGAGTCCAGAGGGTGGATTAGTATGTCTAGTGCTGCCTGAAACAAGCCTCTACTCAAGGTTCCTGAATCTTGTCTCAATCCCAGCAAAAGAACTCTGTGAATCCTGACTCCCTGGAAAGGGATTCTGTATGTCAGTGATTCTTAGCAATGGAGAGATGGGTAGAAAAGCCTCAGTACCATAATATATTTGTACATTTGGAAAATGAAAACATTTGAAATAGATGATGTGATTTTTAAAAACATTTTAATTGTTTTTTAGAGATGAGGTCTTGCTATGTTGCCCAGGTTGGTCTTGAACTCCTGGCCTCAAGTGATCCTCCCACCTCTGCCTCCTGAGCAGCTGAGATTACAAGTAATAGCCACTGTGCCCAGCTGACTTTTGTTTTTAAACCTACATTTATTTATTTGTTTGGTTGTCCATTAGAAGGGTGAAGAGTTTAAAACAGTAGAAAAACACACTACATGGTAGCACGCGCCTTTAGTTCCGGCTCCTTGGAAGGTTAAGGCGGAAGGATCACCGGAGCCCCAGCAGGTCGAGGCTGCGGTGGCCGGGAGCGGCCACTGCACTCTAGTCTGGGCGACAGAGTGAGACTTCAACTCAAAAAAAAAAGAAAAACACGCTGCAAACCAGGAGCTTTTAGCTGATTTGCCTGGCAACACACATGAGAGGTGAATCTACTCCCATTAGCAAACTGGCACAAAGGCAGTGATTCTCTCCAGTGGGCATGTCTGAATACAGAGGGGAGGAGGAAGGTGTGGAGAGGAAGAATGTGTAGTTGGAAGCTACCATTGTAAACTGTCCCATGACACTTTGGGGTGGGTGAGAGTCCTATGAAGTGACGACTTTCTTTTTGCAGTTCTCAGTCTGAAGTGAATATTTCCTCCATTAAAGGAAGTATAGGACTTGATGTGAAATTTGTTTTCCCTCTGGAGTATCTTTTTCTTTTCTCATTTACATTAGTGATATTTGGGGTCATCTGGATATGTTTTTATTTCTGCCTTAAGTCTTTTTTCATGTTTCCCTTGCTTTCTACCTTTTGCTATATGGAAAGTTCTGAGTTTTTTCCCCCCATCCTCCCATTCCTTTCTGATAATTTGGTAGATTTTTGGTTCTTTTCACAGTTATTTAGAAAATTTCACTTAATATACATCTATTTCTTCATTCAACAACTTGAAAGAATGATGTAGAATCTATTCTTGCTATAAAAGAGTAAAGTCAGTTCCTTTTCACTTCCACTTTCTTTCACTTCCTTCTGCTCTTCTCAATCTTCTAGTTTTTATTAATAAAAATAATAAAAATTACTAACATTTTTGGAGTACACACATGTGCCAGGTTCAGTTCTTCACCCTTCACATGGGCAGTCCGAATGTACCCTCATAACAGCCCTATGAGTTAAGTACTATTACTCCTATTTTTATAGAGGAGGAAACTGAGGCCCAGAGGGGTTAATAGCACTAAGAAGTAGTAAAGCTGGGATTCGCTGTGCTCTGTGCTGGCTGGTGAGTTTGTAGGCACGTACTCTGAGCAGGTGTCTAAGGGAGGCACTTATACTTCAAAGAAAATTATGATCCCTGCTCCCAAGTCTAATTAGGACTGAGCGCTTGGGAATACAATACATGAATCACACATCGGGGTGGATAAGCAGGGAGTCAGGAGTTTTCATTGCCAAGTTAATGAATGGAGTCAAAGCAGGTTGTGCAGGAACCAGAGGGAGGTCTAATCATACTTTTTTTTACAGACATTTCAACTTTATAACCCAGATTTTTACCTTTGACACAGGGATAGACCAATCCCCAGAGTGCTTTTATAGATCCATTATCTAGAACTCACTGAGGTCACAGTCCAAATTTGGTCAAGATTGGGGTAGAGTTTTGTTCAAGGCTAATCACTGGACATTTGGGAGGATACATTTTCTTTAAAAGACAGAAAGTTCCACAGAGACTAGGGGTGTTTCCCTAGATTGCTTTTAATTACAGATCAATCAGTCAAGTCTTTACTTTCTTTCTGACTGAGTATAGGTATGAGGGGACCACCCCCCAAAAAAACCAGAATTTTTTTTGGAGGGTGGGCCTCTTGTAGTACAGGCTTCCCCTGCTAGGTAAGTGTTCTAGGAACCCATCGGCACCCATGTACCAGCTAGTGTTGTTGTGAGAGGCTGCATTCGGCTTCAGTGAATTTTTCTGTAGATTCTTTCAACTTGTTTGCCCATTTTATGATGGATGATTTACGATTGTACCTGCTCACACAGCACTGAGTGTTTAGCAGTTTTTGACCAAAACAGCATGACCCTGTGCCCCACCCTACCTGTTTACCTGCTCTTAGCCTCAGCAACTTTTTTTTTGTTTCCTCGGATGAAAAAAGTCCTCAAAGGGAAATGTTTTGCTGATGTGGAAGAGGTGAAACAAAAAACGGCAGAAGCACTAAAGGGCATCAAAATCAATGAGTTCAAAAACTGTTTTGAGTAGTGGAAAAAGCAGCTCAAAGGGTGTATTGCATCAAATGGAGAGTACTTTGAAAGTGACTGAAGTTTAGACATGTAAGAATAAATACACACTTTTTAATAAATAAATTCTGGATTTCTTTGCCCCCCCCCCCCCCGGTAGACTAAGGATCCACTCTGAAGAAGAAAAGGACAGAGGCTGTAAAGGTAGGGCGAGGAAGAACAATTGTGCATTTCATCAACACCAAATTGAGATGCAAAATATTTCAGAATATCTTGTCATATATATATGAAATCACAGTGGGGTCAGAAAAAGCAATTGGATAGAAATTGCCTCCATGTAGAAGAACATCTCCACATACCTGTCACAAAGAGCCAAGTCCTGGCTCCGGCCAGACTTGACGAACATCATCTTGGCACTGAAGAGCAGCTGCCTCATGATGTCAGTGAGCAGCCTGGCATCCACCTCTGGGTTGGTAAGGCCCTTGGACAGCCTGCAGCAGTGCTCAATCAGCTGGTGACCACAGGTGGCGCTGTCCTGGTGCAGGTTCAGGATGGCGATGCACAAGGAGGCGCTGGGGGCCTGGCCCGTGTGGAAAAAGGGAGAAACACACAGTGAACCCAGGGACCAACGCATTCTTCAAAAGCGTCTGGACAGCAGAAACTATACTTTCCTTTTCAAAAGACTGAAAAACTCTAGAGGAAGGAGCCAAATCCCACAGCAATGCAGAAGTGGAACTAAACACATTTCAGAAGTTGTAAGTAGGGCCATGCATGGTGGCTCATGCCTATAATACCAGCACTTTGGGAGGCCGAAGTGGGAGACTTGCTTGAGCCCAGGGATTCAATACCAGTCTAGGCAACATAGCGAGACCTTGTCTCTACAAAAAGTTAAAACATTAGCCTGATGTGGAAGCATGTGCCGGTAGTCCCTGCTACTCAGGAGGTTGAAGGTTGAGGCTGCAGTGAGTCATGATCATGCCACTGCACTCGAGCCTGGGTGTCAGGGTGAGACCCCAATTCCAAGAAGGAAAAAAAAGTTCTAAGTAGCACTACCAAGCACTGGCTGCTAGGTTTTGACATTTTCCTGGAAAGAAGATATGGTGACATGTTACCTACTTCTTTTTTTTTTTTTTTTTTTTGAGTTGAGGTCTTACTCTGTAGCCCAGGCTGGAGTACAGTAGCATGGCCACAGCTCACTGCAGCTTCCACCTCCTGGGTTCAGGTGATTCTTTCACTTCAGCCTCTCACATAGCTGGGACTACAGGTGCATACCACCAAGCCCCACTAATTTTTAAATATTTTTTGTAGAGACCAGGTCTTGCTACGTTACCCAGGCTTATCTTTAACTCCTGGGTTCAAGCAATCCTCCTGCCTCGGCCTCCCAAGTGCTGGGATTACAGGTGTGAGCCACCCAGCCCGGCAGTTGCCTACTTCTTCACAGCGTGCATAGGTTCCCTTCATTTTCCAGTCTATTGGCCCACCAGGGAAAGTCCTTCTAATTGCTGGCTTGGACTACAAGTTACCTAGCTCATCTGACCACCTGGAGGAGTTTCTGCTTTAAGCCAGGCAGCTAAATTCACATTCTAAGCAACTTGGAAACCTTTCAGAGACCCCGATACCTATCAAGGAAGTATTCCTTACTGTAGAATTCAAGGCCCTGAGCATACACTCTCCTTTTCAGTCCCACCTTTCACTGCCTTTCTGATATCTCTATAGATTCTATGTTCTTTCCACATTAAACAACTTCAAATTCTCCAATCATATGCTGCAATTTTTGACACTGTCTTTGCTCTGATGTTTTACTTGTATACTTTTTGGTCCTCCTTGAGCCTCACTAACCTCACAATCCCCCCTCATTTCTGCTTGTCACACTCTTTTCACTCCTCCAAGGTGCATCTTAAATGCTACCCCTTCCATGAAGCCCTTCCTGGTTTCCCATTGTGCATTTCCCAAGAGGCTCCCTATTTCCTGCCTTCATGGATTTACTTGTCTTCACTCCCAAATCACGACATTGGAAACAATGAAGGTCACACGTATTCACCTACCTCTGTATTTCCTGCCACACTACTGCACATCACAAAGAAACTCAAATGACCACTGTGTTTTATTGCTATTACCTGCTCATAGTAAAATTCACTCCGCACCAGCTCATTTTCTTCCTCCTTCAGATCCAAAATCCATTCCACTTCATCTGCTTTGGGGACTCTCACGACAAATGAATACGGAGGGCTTTCACTCTGCAAGTTGTCTGGTGCTGAGAAGAGAATCGCCATTCATGTGTCAATCACTGGCTGGCAGTTGAGTCTAGCCTAGCCCTGTGAACTGGCGTGAGTTGCAGGAGGACACGTGCCTGCTATCTGAGGGCCCCTTTCTCTCTTCTGGATTCCTTTTATTTTCTTTAGAAGACTGCATCAAGCACTTCCAACCTTCTTCCCTGGCATAGACTTGGGATGAGCATTACAGCATCTGTCCTACAACCCCATGGCTTCACACAAGAAACCGTAAAAGGGGCATGTTTCTCAAATGGATGGCTGAGCCACTGGATCCTTTAAAAACTCAGCTGCTGTGGAAGGATAGAGGCCAAGGTGTTACCTAGGAGTAAGGAGGGGTCACTGGGAGGCAGGATGGTGGTAAAAGGAAACCAAGAGGAAAAAAATGACCTACTAAAAGTTAAGGACTAAATCCTGGGGTTGCTGGCCTTCTCAATGCTAGAAGCTAACAGGTCAGTAGGGTGGGTTCCTGTGATGAACTTCAGGGGAAGTGGGATGATGGAAATGCCAAGAATTTTCTTTGGCAACAAGTTAGATAGAGTTGCCATTGGGTGTTATCAGTTACAGTTGATACACTGAAGATACTGTCAACTTGAGCGAATAAACAGCCACAGAGAATGTGACTCAGCCTTACCTTTGGGTTGTCCTGGATTCTCCTCTGGTGCACTGGAAACAGAGGGGAAAAAATTAAATGCCTGAATTACTTTTTTTTTTAAAAGACGGTATCTCACTATGTTGCCCAGGCTGGTTTTGAACTCCTGGCCTCAAGTGATTCTCTCACCTAGACCTCCTGAGTAGCTGGGATTATAGGTGCGAGCTAACATGCCTGGCCTGAATCGATTCCTCTCTTCTTTGTATTGAGTTTAGCAAATAGCAGCTAGATTTACTCTGCCATTCTAGTAAGATATCAGAGGCTCATCCACAGATCTTTCCTTTCCCTCACCCATCACAGCCAATCACTTCCCATGTCCTGTCCATTCCATCTCCTAAACACCCCTTTAAATGCCCCCACCTCTCTTCATCCCTGTCCCAGTGAGAGCCCTCATCATTTATTGTTGGAGTACGTGATGGCTTCCCAATTGGTCTCCTTAGTTATGTCAAAATATTCCCCACTTTGTGGCTAAAGCAAACTTTGAAGAATGCAAATCTGCCAACATTATGCTCTTGCTTAAAATTCCATAGCTCCTCAGGGTAAAAATATCCCACATTCGCAGTTCAGCAGTCAGAGCCCCTTTATGACTTAGCCTATGCATCTCTTGAGGGCATCTCTTGCCACCCATGACCTGTGCTCAAGTCATGGAAAGGCTCTGCCTGCTCTTCAAATGGCCCTGGTCAACTTTGACTGGTGCCACCAAGCACTAAGTCCCAGTGCCACAAGCCAGAGCCCAAGTCTACTATCTGCATGAGGTGCCTACTGGTCAACCCCAGCCCATGACACCAGAGAGCAAGCTCAAGGCTTTGTACCATTGCCTAAGTCCTCCAGCTCAGCTATGAGCTGTTAAATCTGGGGTACCCTAGCCAGAACCTCAGCCCATCACTCACCTACTTACAGTTCCTCAAAAGATTCACATTTTCTCTTGCCCCTGTCTTTGCAATTACTACTCCCTCCTTGGGGAATACTGTTTTTTGGCATCTTTTTCTACTAAGTCCTCATCCTCTAAGGGTCACCTCTAGTGAAGCCTTCTGACCATCTGGGCTAAGCTGTGTGTGCCTCCACCAATGTCCTTATCAAGCAATCTTGTGGTCTATTTGCTAGCTGTTTCCCCATTAAAATGTGGGCAAAACTATTGAATTAAAGAATCCCCATCAATACTAACTACCCATTTCAAATCTCAGCAGTATAGTGTATGGGTAATTCCTGTCCCCAACCTCCAGGGGGGGAGGCAGTGGCATGCCAAAGTCCCAGAAACCGTAGGATAACCGTGATATGCCTTCCTTCCTATGAGATCAGTAATTATCCTCGTAAATAATGACCAAAACTGTTCATATTAGGACAAACACAAACATGTGATTGAGCAGAATATGAAATCTACATAAGTCTATACATAAAACATGGAGAATTCAAAGTGACTTTGCTTTGGAATAGTTGCTTTCACCCATATTCCCAGATGCTCTAAGATCTTGCCTTGGTTTCATGCTCCTTTGTTGCTAGAAGTAGTGGAAAAAATTGAGCAACATGGAGCCAGCAAACACAGGCTTGATCCATCTTGCCAGAGGAATGAGCAGTTGTTGAGATTTGTCACAGGTGAACTGTGTGTAGGAAAGTGTGGGGGCTCTTCTAATTGTGGGTAACAAGGTAAGATGACTACCTAGAGCAGGGCTGAGGCAAGTGATGCCAGGCACTCTGCAGGTGTGAACATGTCCCCTTGAGTCCAGCTGAGACCAACTGAAGCAACAGTGGCTAGAAAATGGGTGAGTTGGTGAACCAAGGTTAATGGCCTCAGTTGGGGAAGGGCTGAAGGAACAAGTGTCCTGATTTCAGAGAGCACATTATATAAGAACCTTGAACTCCACTTTATCTCATTCCTACTTCCTCTCTTAGTAGTTTCTCTGACCAGGGTCAGTCTACAAATATATCTGACACTGTCGGGTCCATGGCATTTCGTGTGAATGTTATATTAAGCATTTTTTAAAAAATGTATTTTATGGCTTGGTAGTGCACACCTGTAGTTCTGGCTACTTGGAAGGCTGAGGCGGAAGGATAGCCAGAGCCCAGCAGGTCAATGCTGGGGTGGCTGTGAGTGTGCCACTGCACTCCAGCCTGGGCGACAGAGT
>CAUYQG010082987.1:0-10555 GCA_963574415.1 Tarsius wallacei
CTGGAGGGAATAAATAAGACACCTCTGCTCTTTTAACCCGGAGCCTGGTCCCCAGGAAGGCCGTGGGCATCATGGTTGCCGTGGGCAGCAGGTTTGTTTTTTTTTTCAACTAAATTATTTTTGTGCTGTTAAAAGGGAGAAAGGCTGTCAGTGCGGCTGGATTTTTACCTTCCCTTGATCACGCATACTGCCTGATGAATCTGAAATGACGACATCTGAGCCTGAGGCCTTACCCTAACCACTGAGGGGCTACGCAGGCCTCAGTCCACACACAGGCTTGGAGGGACCCAGTCAGCGGAGGGCCTGCCCTGGTGCTGTTTCTGTCTTAGCCATGGGGGGTGCTCCTGTGCTAGCTGAGGAGGGTGGCTTGTCCCCATCCCAGGTTCTCAGCCTGTGTGTGTTGGCTGAGCCTGCTCTGAGATGCAAGCTCAGGGTTCAAACACATTTTTCACCCGTGGGCTCTGCTGATAGGAACTTGGCAAAACCCCACAATTAAAACACAGGCATGAGCGCACACTCATAACATGCACACAGAACAAAAAGTGAGAACAAGACTCCAATTCTGGAATGTGCTTCCAGTTAACATTTTGGAAGACACAGGACAACCGAGACCTTGGCTTTAGACTGCAGCCCCTCTGACCCACGGGCACCCAGGGTTACACCCAGCTGCCCTTACTTCTTCAGCGCATGTGCCACAGCTCACGCTGAGTGCTTCCACGGAACATTCCAGCCTTTGTCACAATCAACTTAAGGGCGGCGTTACTATTTTCCGTGCTGGGGATGAGTCGCCTGGGGTTCAGAGATCTGACGTCCCTTGTCCACATTCACACAGCCAGAAAGAGGCAGCTCTGACCCACAGGCCATGCAAACCCTGTGCAGCACTGTCTGCCTGAAATAGAGTTCCCAGGGATGGCACCGTGGCTTCATCTCTGTGGGGCGATATCCCTTCTGATCCTGGCTGCACCCCACAGGGCCTCGGGAGACTGCACTCCACTCCCTCCCTGCACTCAATCAAGCAAACACAGGTGTTGGACGCACACCACTGACAACCAGACAGCAACCACTCCCTGTGCATGAGACATGCTGCGGCACTGTGTCGAGTGCGTGCCAGGCACGTGGCGAGGAGGAAGGTTGTCCTTGCTGAGGGAGCTCTGTCTGGCTCACATGTGGTGCCTCCTACCACATGTCCACAAGATGAGGACTGCAGATGCACAGAACATTCCTTGAGAGGCCCGACACGAGTCCCTCCAAGCCACTCAGCAGTGCCCAAGATGAGGAGAGCCCAGGCATGTGTCCATACCACCCCCTCTGTCCCACCCTTGGTGGGATGAAAAAGCAGGTGATGAGGAAAGGAGATGTCAGCCGGCACGGCCCTACTGTTAGAGAGGCGGCTGTTTACCGCAGCGTGAGCGGCTCTGCCTGCCAGCACCAACCACGCCGCGTCCCCTGCTGCCGGCTCCCCCCAAGTGTTTATTTAAGCCGACACATTGCTCTGCTAATTGGATAACATTCCATGTGAAAATAGACCTTTTAAAACAACAGCAGCGGCGGCAAATAAAAACAGCTGCAACTGCAAAAGTACAAAGGCACGGCGGGCTCAGGGAAGGAGAAATCAAAGGCGCATGGCATGGAAGATACTAATATTCTGGTTTCGGAGCTGCGAGTCTGTTTGTGTCCTGGTCTTCCCCTTCCACACTCCCTTCCTTTCGTCCCCCATGACTGGCCTGGTCTGGGTCTGGGGACAGGAGGGGACAACTTCCAACTGGAATCCTGGTGGTTCCTGGTGGCCACTCAGCCAATGGGGATGGGCACACCTGCCCAGGAAGGAGGCTGCTCCTTGGGCGTGGGTGGGCTGGAATGTGGGCAGTGGCCTGTGCTGGTGGGGGTGGTGTGGGGTGGTGCAGGATAGCCATTCCTCCTTTGGAGGCAGGAGGAGCTGATTTCATCCTGGGCTTGTTCCCAAAAGATGTTGGAAGGGACAGCCTCTTGGCCTTCCCCCACAGTGTCCCTCTAACTGGTGAGTCCTTCCTCTGGGGGGATGATAGGGCTGGGTGGAAGGCAGTGGGTATGGTTGGGGGAGGATATGCCTTCAGTTTAAGTGGATCAGTGACTGAGGGTAGGGAGGAGTCCCTGAATACATGGGCTCTGGAATCCGATTTCTCCCAGCTCTGCCAAGCACAGGCAGTACGATCATGAGCAAGTGACTTCAGCCCTCTGAGCCTCAGTTTCTCCGACTGTGAAACAGCCTCCCACCTCCATCCCACAGTCTCGTGAGGAAAAAATCTTATATATGCAATGCCTAGCACCATCCCTGCCAAAGGTGGGATTTCAGAAGTTGGCAGTTCTTATCAACTCGGAGATCCTGCCCTTTTAGAAACATCCCTGTGGCTCAGAGAACCGCATGGCACCGATGACGTGACAGACAGCCACGTTCATCGCACAGGCCCAGGCCACCCCGAAGACCACCCTGACTTGAGCCCTTGACTTCCTGCATCATCCCTGTTCTTCCCTTGTCAGCCTTCGTCCCCTGCTTTACCCTACAACATGGGAAGGTTCTTTGAGAAGTGCCGGATCATCACACCTGGAGGTTTAGATAACACCAGCACTTTCAGAGGGACTGACATTTACTGCCCGGGACATCAGGGGCTGATGAAATGTCCTAGGGTGGGAGAATATGCCAGCTCATCGATCCTGCTTCCTGCAAGCAGGGCTCCAGTCACTGATGAGGGCAGGTGGCCAGGACCCACCCGCTTTGCCAGGGCGTCTATGTCACAGACCAGGGTCTGGGCTTCCCATCAATTCATGGGGTTCTGGGGTGCCTGCGCTGGAGCCCAGAAAATGTAGAGAACCTGGGGAGGGAGGCCCTATGTAAGTCTCCCGCAGGTTGGGCGAGGCAATGTGTGTGCAGGGAGCTGTCACATGCAAAGGCAGTGCTTGTGGGGGCCTCTCGTTGTGACTGCCAGTTGCCTGGCTCCTCTGAGCTCTGCCACGGCAGTCTTCGCAGAGTCTCTTGCTAGGATTCCTTCTCCAGTATGGGGGTGTGCTCGACCCAGAAGGGGCTTGGTGGAGCACAGAGTCCCCAAGGACGTGAGAAGTGGGACGTGGGTCCCCTGGAGAAAGGTCAGAAGACTCTGAGACGCTCAGTCAGGGATGGTGGAGATGGAGCATGCTCAGGGCCAAAGCAGAGACTGGTGTGGAAGGCATGCCTTCCGGAACTGACAGGGGTCTTGACTCTTCTAGCCTCTGCTGGCAGGTGGATGGACTAGCTGATGCTGGGGAAAGAGCACTAGTCTGGGAGTCAAGGTATCCAGGTTAAAGCTGCAGCACCAGCCCCTCCCCTAAACCATGAGATTCTCTGTGGCTTTCCAGCCTGTGGTCCCACAGTGCGTGCCTCCTCTCTACCTGTTACTAACACTGTTTCTCAACCTTTCCTTCCCTCCTATCTGAGCATGGCTTGGGGCCCATCTCCTGACTCAAAAGGTTGCTGATGCCAAAACAGGGACTGAGCGATTGTCTTCATTGAGGGCCATAACAGGAAATGGGATCAGAGGCCTTGATGGGGCAGGTGGATGGGTCAGGGATCTGGAGGTCTGCTTCCCGCAAAGCTCTCTTCGACACGTAGGGGCTTGCTCTGAAAGCCTGGGACCATGGAGGCTCCTCTCCCAGGCCTGGATTCTCACCGCTTCTTTCCGCTGAGCTACAGAAAGCTGTGTCTCTGGCCATACTGCTCTTCAAACTCACGTCCACCCTCAAGCTGACTAGATATTTACAATATTCAGAATTCTAGTCACCAAAATGCGATATGCATGGCTCTATGGGTCAGTGGAGAGTGCTAAATGTTCCACTCAGGAGACAATAAAGTTCTCCAGACACACTGGGAGGAGAAAGCGGCACAGCCTCCCTGGGAAGCAAAAAGAGTACAGGGGCCTTTGCAGGAGGGATGTTCGTGGCAGGCAGGTGTTCCCTGGGAGCCCGGCTTGCTTCCTGGCAGGCAATGAGGGCTGAGGCCCGAAGTGCTGAGTGGGAGGAGCCACGGTAGGGGCTAGGAAGAGTCAAGCCCAGGGGTGGGGGCTGTGAGTGGATCCCGAGCGTTCTCGGCTGTCCCCTTTCTTCCTGGAGTCCAGGATGGAAGGCAAGAAGGGATGGAGGGGAGGAAGAGCCGTCATCCCCGTAAGTCACCAGAGGGCTGTGCTGGTCTTGGCAAAGAGCAGCTGCAGCCTGGCCTCGGGGCCGAGAGCAGGCCAGTGGGTGACCCCCTCAACCACATGCACTGCCCTGATGATCTGGGAGTCCACCCCCTGCTCTAGTGACCCCAAGGAGCAACATGTGCTGACCACGATATGGCAAAGCAGCTCATGGCAAGTCAAGGCTGGGAGCTTGTCCTGGTCTGACACTCCAGGCTCCAAGTGTGTCTCCACTCTGAACATTGACCTTGCAGCCCTGTAGAGAGGTCATGGTGGGGAAGGAAGGCTTCCAGCCAAAGGCACTTGGACGTCTCTGCTCTCTGCTCCCTCCTTCCCCTTCTCATTTTCGGATCATCACCAACACCATTCTCTTCCTCACAGCCAACAACCAGAGCGCACAGGGGCTCAGGCCCTGTTCTAAGATAACTATCCCATCCGAATCTCACAACAGCTCTAAGATCACAGGGAAAATCTTAAGATCATTTTACAAGGGGGGAAAACTAAGGCCCAGGGAAAAAAACATTCCATGCCCAAGGTCACAAGGGGGATTAGAGGCAGCCCTGGGATTCAAACTCAGGGAATCTGGTTTCAAAGTTTGTGCTCTAACTGCAAGCTCTTGTGCTGGCCATTTTTTTTTTTTTGAGTTGGAGTCTCACTCTGTCACCCAGACTGGAGTGCAGTGGCTGCTCCTGGCCACCGCAGCCTCGACCTGCTAGGCTCCAGGAATCCTTCTGCCTCAGCCTTCCAAGTAGCTGGAACTACAGGTGCGTGCTACCATGCCCGGCTAATTTTTTGATTTATTGTAGAGATGAGGTCTCGCCAAGTTGCCCAGGCAGGTCTCGAACCTGCGGGCTCAGGCCTGACCAAATCTTATTCTCTCTACTTCCTCTCAAATAATTTGTAATTATACATCTGATTTTTGTTCCTTATAGCAGTTAGCTTTAAGTTTCTAACATGTATATGTGACTTAACAAGTGCAAACCCAAGTTCTCTATATTTTTCCTGAACAATATCAAGACCTAGAATGATTATTCCTTCCTTTATTCTAGGTTATCATCTAATATTTTAGTTATTGCTTGCATTGAAGCCCCCAAATTAGGTAATATTATCATTATTTCACGTTCAAAGTTCATTTAGATTTATCAACATGCTTACCAGCTTCTTTCACTCATTATTTTTGGCATTTACTCTTTTCCTTTAGTTTTGCCATTATTCTTGCTGAATAATGTTATTTGGTAAATTTTTTTCAGTAAGTTTTTGTGACTTGAAAACTCAGTCTTTATATTTATTTATCTTCACTGGACATAGTTTATTTGGTGGACAGTTACTTCCTTTTACCTCTTTGAAACCATTACTCCATTTCATTTTAGTATCCAATTTTTTTTTTTGAGTTGGAGTCTCACTTTGTCGCCCAGACTGGAGTGCAGTGGCTGCTCCTGGCCACCGCAGCCTCGACCTGCTGGGCTCCGGCTATCCTTCCGCCTCAGCCTTCCAAGTAGCTGGAACTACAGGCGTGCGCTACCATGCCCGGCTAATTTTTTTTTTTTTTTTTTTATTTATTGTAGAGAAGAGGTCTTGCCAAGTTGCCCAGGCGGGTCGCGAACCCGCGGGCTCAGACAATCCACTCACCTCAGCCTCCCAAAGGCGCGGGATTACAGGCTGAGCCACCGAGCCCGGCTCATTTTAGCATCTACTGTGGCCAATGGAACATCTGTCAGTCTGTGTTGTCCTTCTGTACATACAGAATGACAACTTGAACTCCCATACTTGTGGTGGCTCCAAAGCCCCTGTCCCCATTAGCTTCCATATCCATTAAGGATACAAACCATGAGCTGCTTTGGCTTAAGCTCCTATTCATTTCTCTGACTTCAGTTGTTCTTTTCACACTCAGGAATATCACATTCTGGATTTGAGATTTGACTATTTGTCCAAATTTTGTTATTGTTAGAATTTGTTTAATTTTTCCTGAAGTAGAGTTTTTCTCTGTCAGTTCACTCTGCCATATTGACTTGACATTCTTAGTGATCTCATTACTGCTATGTTCCATAGCCTCTAGAGGTGATTATGTTGTTGTAAAGACTAAAAAAGATGCCAGCCTGACAGTGGTCTTTGATCTAATGTCTTGATGTTAGAGTCATGGATTAATTATAAGGGTCTAAGACTCAGGGCACATTTACATGCTGAAAGCACTAGAGATGCCTCCTTATATTCTAAGCTCAACCCTATGTGCCTATGATGCTTCATCTTGGCAGGCTGCTCTCTTAGGCAGACTTCCATTTCAAGAGCCCCCTGCCTGGCATGTCATGGACTCTACCTCTGGTCTCTGGGACATGCCTCTTTGACCCAATATGGGAAAAGAAATGCATTTACATCCTAGCCATAGCCCTCTCTGTGCTACCATGGACTGCTTGAAATTTTTCAGTTGAGTCTAGTTTCAGTTGACCAAGCCTTCCAGATTCAGGGGACTCACACCTCTGAGAGGTCCTGTTGAAACCCTCAGGAGAGAAGTGGCAACAACTCTTTCTACTGGGGAAGGGGAGGACAATAGTGACTCACAAAATTCCCTCTCTTTGCTCTTTGACCTTTCGTAATTTTTCTATAGGCCAACAGTTAAACTTTACTCAGAACTTACTTTGGCATGTTCACATGATTACAACACCCCATTTCTTTATTCTCACCTCTTTTACTCATACTAAATAATATTGTGGTATTTTGTTTCTGGGCTCTGACATCTATCATATTTGTGTGCTTGTTTAGTAACAGTAACTAGTAAGTCATTAAGGACTTCTAGAATTTACTGTCTTTTTAAAGAGATTCTCTTTCAGTATTTGTTATTATGGAATATTTTTCTTTTCTTAAAAGTGGGAGTATATATGATCTGTGGTCACTATGTGGGACATAATAAAAAAAAGTTTGAGGAGGTTCTTATAGGAACAGAAATTATTTTTGCAGTAGTTGTAAATGTTAATTCTAACTTTGATAGCTAATCTTTCATATGGTGAGCATTACATAAATGCTGTTGAATAAATGAGTGAGAAAGAGGCAATCCAAAATCTGTAACACCTGCCCTTGAATTACAGAAGTATTGGAAAGCATTGGAGAAACTGTTACCTCTCAAATTTCAAAGAGGAACAAAACCTTTTCTGAGCTCCAAGCACATTCTCTTTGGTGTACTTGAAGCATTTTATTTATAGTTGGTAGTGGTTTGTCTGCCATTGTGCTTCCTGAGTTTATGATATTGTCTTACTTTAAAATGCTTCTCAAGGATGCTTGCAGGTTATTTCACTGTTGTGGGACTGGATGAAATTTAAACTTTCTTCTAACCTAGAGATTCTGTGATTTTTTTTTTTTTTTTTTTCAGAATTCTGGCATCGTCTATTCTCCTCACACTAGAGGCCCAGCAGAAGTGAGTTACGTAGGACAGAGCTTGGGTAACCTGTGGTGCAATTACTTTCCCAAACGTCTTCACTGGCAGTGGTTCACTGCCATATGGCTAAGTTTAACATGCAGGTGTCACAGATAAAATCTTCCAGAAGCTTTCATACCCTCAAAGCCAACAACTTGCTTTGGGAACACTATGTACTTCATAAAGAAAGCTAGTTTTTGGTCTATATATGTCTCAAGAAGTATGATTATTAGTATGAAATGGGATATATCTATATAAAGGAACAACTTGTTTCTTCTTAGCATTAAGCGCAGTGTTATATTGAACAAAATAATAGGTATAGGCTTTTACATTTTAAAAAGCATTCTCTCTGAGAGTTTACATTTTTCACTCAAGTTTGCTACAGTTCTCCATTTGTCTGCATACGGATAAAAATATGACAGTAATAGGGCTTTTGAGTTCTATTTGTTATCTTATTAATGAGTGTAGAACAACTTGCTTGAGTTCTTTGTGACTCATTTTCTCTATAATTGGGAGCATACTTCCTGCTCCACAAAGCTCTGAGTATTATTTGGTAATAAAATGAGTTCTAGAAAAACAATGTGTTAAAAACACTAAGAATAATTATCCTTTCTCTTAGCCTCTATACATGTTTAAATTCCTGTGATTGAATTCAGTAAATAGGAAACAGAAACATGCACACCCACATTCTAAATGATTGAGAAAGAAGTTGATAAACAAGACCACATTCAGCAAAGCATTTTAATTTGGTGAAGAACCTAAACAAAGAAAAGAAAAAGAACATCAGTAATGCTAAACTACAGTGAACTATATAAATTAGCATCCATGCTGTTCTCCCAGTAAGTATAGGGATGACATCTTATGTTCTACAGCATAACTGTCATTTATGTTTCAATTTATGAAAATAAATTCTAAAAATATCATCCCGAATTCCTTAAAGCAATGATGTATTTGACATCATTGTCACAGATGAAGAGTGCACTAACTTTCCTACATCTAGATGTAAGCATGCATATATATGTATAAATGTATATGGTGGTGGTACCTCTAAGAGTTTTTGGCTGTTGGGAATCAACAGTAAATTGTATATATGTGTACATTTGAGCATAACTAATAGAAATAAGATGGGTCGAAGTGAAAACAATTTGAAAAGGAAGTCTCCTGGAATGAATTTTGCTGTGAAGTCTGGTAGAGGCAATTGAATAGATAGTGACTTCTGAGAACAAAACAACAGAAAAATTACAAGTGCATCTTAGCAGGAGCATTCTAGTGACCCATGGCAGGGAAGAGTTCACTATACATAGGTTGCCAAGTAGCCTCTTCTAGTTATGATTCACACTTTCAGAGGAAAGGACCAACTAGCTAGTCAAAAGGGGTGGCAGTAATTGCATTCTCCATCAGTGGGAAGATAGGAAAATAAAAAACAGGGTAACTTAGTAAGAAAGGCAGAACTCACTTAGCATATTTTGAAACCTCTCCATTTGGAGACTAAATATCATATTTCCTTTGGAAGCAACAAATAAGTTGTTTACCTCATAATGGTGCATTGTTTCCTATAAAGAAAAACGAAGCAATGCTGTTTACATGTTTAATGTTTAAAAAAAATAAAGACTGGTAGTCGCCAGAATGATGGGACAACAGATAAAGAGCAGACCCAGAGATTTCCTTCCCTCTTCTGGCCTCCACCCTGCAAGTTTCCCCAGAGAGAGAATGCAGATGCAAATCAGAGCCAGCAGGGTGGAGCTCTGGAAAGCCATCTTCTGGCTCCGAGTTTGGATCTCAACAGGATGACTGGCAGTTCCACTCTGGCCCTCTGGCTATTTTCTGGAAAGACTCCAGGAACTGCCAGGGCCAGCAAACCTCTTAAAGTCATATGATATGGCTGCCAAAGATCCTGACAAGAGATCTTGCCTTGACTTGGGAGCCAGGTTTGGGGATGGTGGTGAATGAGGCCAGGAATGTATTATCTAAAGGAGCAAGAAGATTTCTACTTGCCTCTGTGTCCCTTTCCTGAAAGAGGCTGTGCTTGGAATCCAGTCACATTTCTGGGCCAAACCCTGGTGATTCACCTGCATAGCCACCTCTGTGGAAGAATGCAGTAGTCTCCTCATAACTCTGCCTGTTCATTCCAAAAGGAGCCATGATGTCATGCGTGATGCAACTAACCTCCCCCTACAAATCTACAGTCCTGCTCTGCTTTCAGTAATGTGTTCTAGGAAGGTGATAGACAAAGAAAATCATGAAGGGGGCTTGCTTTTCTGCATGAGGCTAAGATCTTTGACAACAGACGAAGCACAGCTTCCTGCCCAAAGGGCCTTGCTTAGGTTGAGCATCAGATGACTTGTTGAAAAATAAAATAATCTTAAATGATATAAAACTGTAATCAAGTTTGTTATTTAAATATTAATGTTGTTATTTCATCTTTATCTAAATTCAGTGACTGTAATTGGGATATTATTAGCTGTCCTCATCAATTTAGGGTTTAAATATCTAACTTGGATGGGGAAGAAAACTGGAGTTTTATTCCCAGAAGGAAGATGAGGATGCAGCATGGGGCAGTATAAACAGCTCTGGCCTTGGATGCTCACTGGTTTGGGTTTGAGAATTGACCTGCTTACACCCCGGCTTTGGCTACTAGTCTACTTTCTGAGCAAATTGCCTGAACTTTCATCCCTTCATCTATAAAATGGGACTAATCATATCTATATCATAAGGTTATTGTGAAGTTAAAGTAAGTAAATCACCTAGGACAGGACTCGATTTCATAGTAACTGATCATGAAATGGCGACTGTATTTATATTCTTAAAACAGAAGAGATAGCCGGGCTCAGTGGCTCAGCCTGTAATCCCGCGCTTTGGGAGGCTGAGGTGAGTGGATTGCCTGAGCCCGCGGGTTTGAGACCCACCTGGGCAACTTGGCGAGACCTCATCTCTACAATAAATTAAAAAAAAAATTAGCCAGGCA
>CAUYQG010082989.1:0-15353 GCA_963574415.1 Tarsius wallacei
CTCCTGATCTTTCCACGGATCCATCTTTCTATTCTTGTGCCAGTGCTATACTATTTTTTTCTTAAGTTATCTTATTACAATATACACAAACATATGCTAGTTGCAAACTCCTTATTCTTTAGCTCTGCAGCTATCAAACTAAGTCTGTTTTACAAATCAAGTACAAATAAAGCTGTAAAACCAGTAAGTTTCAAATTAACACAACATGTTGCTATAAGAAATCTGGTCAGAAAGTGAACAGAGCCCTCAATGCCGTGGGACAGAGTTTTCAAGTTGAATTTGCTGATTTTTTTTTTTTTTTTTTTGAGTTGGGATCTCACGTTGTTACCCGGTCTGGAGTACAGTGGCACGATCACGGCTCCCTGCAGCCTGGACCTCCTTGGCTCAAGCGATCCTCCTGCCTCAATCTCCCAAATAGCTGGGACTGTAGCCATGCACCACCCATGTCCAGCTATTTTTTTTGGTAGGGATGAGGTCTCACTATGTTGCCCAGGCTGGTCTTGAACTCCTGCACTCTAAGGGATCCTTCTGCCTCGATCCCCCAAAGTGCCGGGATGACAGGCATGAGCTATCACACTTAGCCTTTCTGGGAATATTGTCATGTGAAGATATAACACTTGCTTATTGTTTGAGCTAATGAACCACGTGGTTATTTGGCACTCAAGATCATCATCTAAGTTTTAAATCTATCTCTGTTCGTATTAGCACTACGACCAACTCAGTGCTACTTACCAATGATTCGATTGCAAATGCGTCATAATTGTAAATGCAAATACAACACAAAAATCTTGTGGGGTCCCTAGTTACTTGTGGCAATCAGATGACCCATGGTAGGACTACGTGTGGTTTTTGCCATTATAATTTAAAATAAAAAGCATTTGAGAGTTGTCAGTTCCCTGCCAATATCCACACACTTCAATTTGAAAAGCCACTTGCCACATCTCTCCTTGACATTGGTTTTCCTGCAACCTGCCTCCTGCAAGGACCCTGGAGGCTCATTCAGCTTTTCCCTGGCTCGCTATTTGGAGTCGAGAATGTTTGTGGTATGTTTTCAAATCTGGATGGGCAAAGCTCTCTCCGCCACCCCTTGCTAATTCCCCTTTTCAAGTTTGCATTAGAAATTCTTATACATTCGTACATTCACATACACGTCACATCAAGAAGTCTGATTCCTAAGTCCTCATAAGAAAAGAAGTTGAGTTCTGATGGACAGCGACTTTTGTGTAGTCTTAAGGGACAAGACTTAAGATATGAAGTCTTTCCCCCAGGAATGTGATATGTTTCTCTATTTGTTTCTACCTTGTTTTAAGCCCTTCAATAAAGCTTTACAGTTCTTCGTTCTAATTAAATTTATTTCTGGTTATTTTATAGTTCTTGCCTCTATTGTAAATGGGATTTTTTTTTTTCGCTTCCCTTTTCTTTTTTTTTTTTTTTTTTTTTTTTGAGTTGGAGTCTCACTCCGTCGCCCAGACTGGAATGCAGTGGCCGCTCCCGGCCACTGCAGCCTCGCCCTGCTGGGCTCCGGGGATCCTTCTGCCTCGGCCTTCCAAGTAGCTGGAACTACAGGTGCGTGCTACCACGCCTGGCTGATCTTTTTTTATTTATTGTAGAGATGAGGTCTCGCTTGCCCAGGCGGGTCTCGAACCCGCGGGCTCAGGCAGTGCACTCACCTCAGCCTCCCAAAGGCGCGGGATTACAGGCTGAGCCACCGAGCCCGGCTTCGATTCCCTTTTCTAAGTAGTTATTGCTGAATCAGGAAAAAGGACTTCATACTTTATGTAATATATATATTACACACACATATATATACATCACACACAGCTACATATACCTTATAAAAATCGCTAAGGACTTCTAAATGGTTTTTAAATAATTTTTTAAATTTCCTAGAAATACATTAATGTTTTCTGAAAACATTGTTTATTTTGAGGGATTTTAATTATAATATATGCTGCTAGAACCTTCAAACAATGTCAGATAACAACGAGCACCCTCTCACATCCTTGATTTAATGGGAACATTATCATGTATTTCCTCATAGTCTTCAGATGTCTAAGTTTTACTCAGTTTACTCTTGTCTGAGCTGAGGTAGTTCTTATGAAGAATGTCTTCCAAATTTTGTCAAGTGCCTTTTTACAATCTATGAATACAATTATTCAGCTTTTTTCCCTTTATATTCATTAAGAACTATTTTTCCTGACTTCCTGAGGGTAAATTATTTTTTAAATTATAAACCCTACTGAGTCATGTTGTAATAGTCATTCTTGCACTATATGGCTGAATTTTATTTGCTAGTTTCTTATTTAAGATGTGTCATTTTATTCATACGTTTATTGTTCTATAATCTTGGTGTCAGTGTTTATCTTTTTCAAATTTTGATATTAGATTCAAAATGAACTAAAGAAATTTTAATAATTTTTTATATACCAGAGAATTTTAATGATATAGGAATTATCTATTCTTTAAGTACATGATGGATGTTATAATAATACTTGAGAGGGATTGGCAGTAGTGGGTCATTGCCAGGGGAGTGGGGGCACATTACACTAATAAGGGCACCTGATCCCGAACTGGGCAAAATGGGCACCAGTGGGAGGCCCAAACTTCACCTGTACGATGACCACTTATGTACCAAACGCTGAATTGTACTCCACATCTTTAAAAGTAAAAAAATTTAAAAATAAAGATATTTTTCAATGTCAAAAAAAAATGGATGCTAGCTGAGAAAATCCACAGATTTGGGTAGATTTTTGGTATGTTTATTTTTCTAACATTACTGAATCAATTTTGTTGCTTTATATTTTGTCCAAAAAAATCACCAATTTCCAGTATTTTTCAAATGTATCATTGTAAAATTGCATAAAGTATACCTTATAGTTTTTTTCTTCTTTAGTATCTATAGTCATGCCTCATTTTTCATTCTTTACGTTGTATTTTTTGTTCTTCATACTATCCTATGGTTTTATCTATTTTATTTTTTTAAATGAAATTTATATTTTATGTTTTTCTTTTATATGATGTTTATTTTTAATTAATCCTTTTCTTCTAACTCCTTTTGTTTTACTGTATTTTTCTTTATTTGGTTTATTTTTTAAAACATAATAAATGTCATGTGCTATAAATTTACCTCCCAGCATTGCTTTGGTTGTATGTTCTAAATTTTAGAATTTAGGGGTTTTTTTTTAATTGTAATGAAATACACATAACATGACTGGGTTTTATTTTATTTTTCCTATATAATTTATAGTTCCAATCTTTACTTATTCATATGAAAAATTATTTAGATAAATGTTTCTCAAATTTCAAGTAAGCTTTTGGGTGTCATCTTTTTGTTGATGCTTTTCTTGGTTTGAGGCTTTTCAGGATAATTAAGGTCACAGAATATAATCTATAAATCTCCCTTAGTTGAAATCTATGAAGGCTTTATTCTAACCAAAGGTAAAATTTATTTTTGTATTTATACTAATCATAAAAACTGACAATATGTTCCCTATGTGTATAGATAATAAAGATGGCTTTGTTGTTATTCCGGGTATAATTGAATTTTTCTTAGTCTCTGAATTATCCTAATTTTTAGTGTTTCAAGAGAGTTTACTTAATATTTAAATCACAACTTCCAGTCACATCATTGTCCTTTCTGTAAGATTTGTTACATACCAAAGTTTCTGGAATATTTTACCTCTCCTCCTTGTAAATCTTTGTTCTGCTTTCATTTATATTTTATGGAGTACTTGAGTCTTTCCTCAGATAAGAGTCCAGCACTTTCTGAATATTTACAAATCTAAAAATGTCAACATTTTTGCCTTTACATAAGAACGATATCCTGAAAGAATCGAGGATTTTTAAATCGTTTTTTTCTTTTATCAGCTTGCAAATGTGCTTCTATTGTTTTTAACTTTCAGTGTTTCAGATAAGAAGTCCAAGACCACTCTGATTGTCTACACAGTAGTCTTCTCTTACCCTCAGTTTCATTCTCCAAAGTCTAAGTTACAGCGATCAGCCACAGTCAACCGGGGCCCAAAAATATTAAATGGAAAGTTTCAGAAATAGACAATTTATGTCTTGAATTGTGTGCTGTTCTGAGCATTGTGATGAAATCTCTTGCAATCCTGCTCCATGCCACTGGGAAGAAGAATGATCTGGCATATTCACACTGTGTATGCTACCCGCCCATCAGTTGCTTAGCGGTCCTCTCAGCTATCAGAGCCACTGTTGTACTATCATGGTGTTGTGTTCACGTAACTAATTTTGCCTAATAAGGACTCCAAAGTGCAAGAAGAGTGATGCTGGCATATCGCCATAATTATTCTATGTTATTATTGGCATGTTTGTTAATTTTTTACCATACTTAATTTATGAATTAAACTTTATCATATGTATGTATGTATGACAAAAGACATAGTAAACTATTTACCATTTTAGGACACCTGTGGGGTCCTGGAATATACATCTTCCTCAGATAAGTTGGGACTACTGTACTTTGTACTGTATTTGTCTGAAAGTTTATAAGCCTTTTCTTCAATGTTTGTATTTCGGAAATTACAAACAGATCCGAGCTGTCTGATGTGATAGTGACTAGCCACATATATGGCTATTCAAAGGTAAATGTCAATGAATTAAAATTAAATAAAATTTTAAAATCAGTTCCTTGATCACACTAGTCATTTCTTTTTGTTTTTTAATTTTTATTTTAAAAATGGCTACAGGCTGGGCTTGGTGGCTTAGCCTGTAATCCCAGCACTTTGAGAGGCCTAGGTAAGTGGATTGCCTGAGCCCACGGGTTCGAGACTGGCCCGGTCAACTTGGCAAGACCTCATCTCTACAATAAATTGAAAATTAACCAGGCGTGGAAGCACGTGCCTATAGTTCTGGCGACTTGGAAGACTGAAGCGGAAGGATCGCCCAGCAGGTCAACACTGGGGTGACCGAGAGTGTGCTCAACAAAAGAAAGATGGATGCAATTCAGGGATAGTTATAGAAATGGTCATTGTACAGGTAAAGTTTGGGCCTCACTTTGGTCCCCACTTTACCTGGTTTGAGATCAGGTACTCTTATTGATGAAGTGTGTTTCCTCCCCACCGGCATGTTCCCATTACTGCCAATCCCTTTCTTGTAGTATTATGATACTTGTACACTAATCATTTCATTCCCACCAATGCAGAAAGTTTTATTGGCCAACTCTGGTCTGGTCTATATTAATGTTATCATGATCATGAATGCTATTATTCATCCTGCACAGCACTTCCTTTCATTTTCAGAATGGAAGTTTTTATTTAGTTCAAAATGTTTTCTTTTGTTAGGTATTTATTACTTCTTTATCTGTTTCTTTTTTCTATTGAAAATCTTCAATACTACATAGTAGGTCTTCTTGATTCTCCAAGTCTCTGAGAACTTCCCTCATTATTTTCTTTCTTTGTTTCCTTTCTTCCTTTTTTCTTTTGTGTTTTTTTATGAGTTATTTAATATCGGTTGTGACTGTTCTTTTGATCAATTCTTCTATTCAATGTTTTAATTTGCAGACATATATTTTAGTCAAAAATTTATTTTAGGGGACTCTGCAGATGCATCTCTTAAAGAGTGTCTTTTTTTTTAAGCTAAAGAGCCCTTTTGTTTCTCCCGCTCTGGAGAACCACACCCTGGCCCTCCCCTTCCTGTTTATTCTATTCCCTCGCATGGGCCGACTTTCATTGCCTCCCAGTAGCTGTGACTCAGTGGCGGCATGAGCCCAGCTCTCCAGTGAGATGGCACAGCAGGCAGTTGGCACAGCACCCCTCACTTGGAACCTGTGCGTCCTCTCCAGCTTCTGTGCCCGTGTTGCCATTTCTTCTTCACCCTCCCAAGCCCTTAGAAAACAATAAGAGCAAGGCTTTGAGATGCCTTCTTCTGGACTTGAGGCTCTTAAAGGCTCAGAGTTTATCTTATCTATCATTGAAAAAGAATCCAAGGAGGATTCTGGATAGCACTATGATAGAAGTTAAATCTGATTGCTGGCTCCAAAACACAGAAGAAATTTTCCCCCAAACCACTGGCTATAGTGAGAAAAGTATTTCTCACAAGAGTACCAATTGGTACATGCTTTGTGGAGAAAAACTTGGCCGTGTGCTTTAAAATTTCTAAAAGGCAAATTTCTTTTAATTAAGCAATAATATATTTACATGTTTATTCTAAGGAAGTAGTTGAACAAAGATTTAACTGTAAGAACATAGTTTAATACTGTTTATAAGAGTAAAACCTAAGGAGATTGTTAGGTAGATGATAGAGATAGAGATGACAGAGACAGACAGGCAAACAGATAGACAGACAGATGATAGATAGGAGATAAATAGATGATTGATAGATAGATAGATGATAGATAGATAGATAGATAGATAGATGAAACAGCCTAAATATCCAATCACAGCAAGTCAGCTGTAAAACTATAATATACACACCAATGTAAAACTATGCAGTCATTTACAATGACATTGCAGAAGATGCTTGTGACACTGGATTAACTGAAATGCACATACAAGCCAGTGTGTGCAGTGTGATTCAACGTATACAAATCTATAAATCTCTGTATCTCTATAAACAAAAAAGTAAAAGAATACACCAAAGTGTTAAGTGTGGTGAGTTGAGTAATGTTGATCCTTTAAAATTTGACTTTAAAATGTGAATATATTTTGCTTGTGTGATTTTCAAAAATTGCAAACTTGTTTTAAAGGCTTAGACCAGAACTCCAACCAAACGTTTCAAAATGATGTTTAAAGTTTCCAGCAAGCCACATGGCTATCTAATCCCTGCTCCCCAAATCAAGTCAAATGATGGCCTGATCCCTCTCCCTATTCTTGATCCCTCCAGACTTATTCTTCTCCCACCCGAGTCTGCCTCCCCCGCATCTCCTTCCACCATCTCATCCCTGTTAAATGACAATGACCTGATTTATAACATAATCGTTGTGTCTTAAGAAAATCATCCTTACTGACTGCACGCAATGCTTTCTTCCCCTTCCCTTCTCCAGGTCTTCCTCCCGGCTCTTGTCTCTCTGACAAAAGGTACCTGGAAGCAGGAATGGGGAAGCCAGGGACGTCCCACATGCAGGCTGAAGCTGAGGATTGGGGAGAAGCAGGTGAGGTCGTGCAGAGACATCTGTAGTCCCGTCCGCTATTGAGGCAGCGTGGTGAGGACAGCAGGGTTGGACCCATCCCCAGGATAATGACGCTATACAGGGTACTGGGTCTGACCAGAACCAGCCATGAGGTTCACTGATGACAATGGCTGCTTGAATGTTTCCTAATTAGCAATGACATTCGACCCAGAGTCTGGGATGGAAGAACAGGTCTTTAAATCTGCTGCGACCTACTCAATGCTGTTGTAGGCACTATGCAGTGGGAGAAAAAGCATATTGGTTTTTTTTCTCCCCATCCTGCCTGAAGGAAGCGTGAGGCCTGGGCAATGTGAGAGAACAGAGAACCTTAGCCCCAGGAATTACTCTCCTGAGCTGTCATTTTGTTAGACTCAAGTTTTACGTTCTGAGAGAAAAGAATGGGCAAACTTGACAAGCAGAATACTACACCCAAATGGCACACAGCGCGCGCGCGCGCACACACACACACACACACACACACACACACACACACACACAGCAGCCTAAGCGCCCTTTAGCGTTCAATGTCATGCGCATCTGCTGAGTCTTGACAGTTGTCTCTCTGCATATGGCAGAGACTATGCAGAGGGAGCTTTCCCCACAAAAACAGAGGCTTCTACACCCAGGATGCTTGGCTCTCGTGGCCTGGCTGCCAGGGGTGCCATTTGAGGCCTGGGGGTCCCGAGACTTCTTCTACTTATGGGCTGCCTGTCATCAGCACCAGTGGGAGCCCCTCGAGGGCAGGAATGCTTCTTTCTCTCTGTAGGCAGAGGACCACCATGGGGTCTGGCACGCAGCAGGTGCTCGGCTACATGCTGGAGGGATGGGCAGGAGACTGGAGGCACCGGTGAGGGCAGGGCCCACCCTAAGACCTGGGTTTTTGACCAAGGGCCCTTTTAGTCTTGGGAGCTTACTACAGTATGAGATAGGAGGGACACATGTGAGTCTTTGCCAGAAACCTTAAGAGTCCAAGTAGCAATTCCCCCATCATAAAGAGGGGACCCAGGGCTGGCATCTCTTTAAGTAAGCTGACAGCATTCTCGAGGTTACCGAGGGCCTTCGGATTTTTAAAATAAAACCTTTATAATTCGCTGCCTTTAGACCACTGCGCCTCAAGCAGCAACATGCACACAAAGGACACAGGAATCTTCTTAAAAGCAGATTCTTATTTATCTGGAGTGGGCACCCGAGACTCTGCATTTCTAACAAGATCCCAGGGGCAGCTGCTGCTGGTCTATGCCTCCCACTCTGAGAAGTGAGGTTTCAAGGATCATGGATAATATAGGAGCCTATTTTTTGTACAATCAGAGTAACTGTCAATCAGATCCCCAACTTGATTTTCTGCCTGCAGTGGCCCGAGAAAAAGATGAGAAGGCGGGCTTGTTCGCCAGCACCATCTCTTTCAAGTTCACCAGGTTTCAGCAAAGATACTCTTTATATTCTTCACACCTACAAAGTTCATTCTGGGCACGGAAGGGGTTAAAGAGGCCAGAGACAGTGAGAGAAAACTCTCTTTTCAAGGCCTTTCTAACAAGCTGAACCCGATCCAAACCTTGTTTAATGAGCACTTATTTTATACAAATAAGCTCACAGGCGTGTCCTCATCTCTAATTAAACCAGAAAGAAAGCTTTTGTTCTAATTGGACTGCATAGCTCAAGAATTAATTGTGAGATTGTTTAGAATTGCAATCTTGTGACCCGTTCATCAAAAGGAAGAAAGAAAACAAAACAAAAAAAACCCTACTTTACTACTTTAGAGTCTCACTCTATATAATTTTTCTGTGCTCTTTCTTTTTAATTTCTAAAAACCTTGTTCAAGTTGAACCGATGATTTGCAAACAAAAGCGAAAACCTCTAAGGGCAGCTTGCCTGGGGTTTTACAAAAGCCCTGTCTAAGGCGAAGATAACAACTCAATTTAGCATGATATTCTAATGTGCCCTTGAGAAAGCACCCTCATAATTAAGGATTTGCACAATTTCTATGGGGGGAGGAATCGTGTGCCACATTATTTATCAATATCAAAAGAGTCACTTTGGAACTCGGCAGTCTAGAGTGCCTGCAAACAACAGATATTCTCACCCAACGCTAATTTCACGTTGAGCCAGAGGTGCAAGAGGTTTTCATTGGCGCATGTGGTGCCCTTGGGTGGCATTGATTGCCATCGGGTTTCTAAAGGATTACTTGACGGGGCTTAGCACAATCAGCCCTTGCACTGCCCTTCTCTGCTCTGGCTGTCTCTCTTTTGCGTCTTGTTGGTACAGCTTCCCGACAAACACTGGTTGTCTGCCTGCCACCCGTTAGAGAACAAGCTGGCGCTTTGCCCTATCAAAAAAAAAAAAGGCAATAGCGGTGTCATTCTTGACTGCACACCCTGAATCCATGGGTCCCGGAGACAGATTTCTTTCAGAGGGTCGGGCAGGCCGAGACCAAGGAGTCCCCTGGCACCTGGGGAGGCCCCAGCCCATTGGTGTGGCTGTGCTTCTCACTGGGCTGTGGTTGCTATCACTCTGCCAGGGGCAAAAGGAAACCCAGATCACCGCCAAGAACTAGCTTCAGCTTGTGGTGCTGACACTTGGGAAAGTCTTGCTTTGACTTGCATGTGGAAGGAGCACATTTCAAGATGAGTGACGACGATGGACAAGCAGGGACTGATGCTTGCAATGGCCTTCCCACAGAATGCTAGCAGTGCTTTAACAGGGCATGCTCGTGAGCAGCTCAGATTTCTGCTGGGTGCTCTGCTGCCTATTAGCCTTTACTTTCACCACACGTACAATTGTCCACAGCTGTCTGTTAGGCAAAGCAAAGTCTGCTGTCCTTGAGTATGTTGCAGGGATGGAACATGAAGATGACTTTGCCAGATGTGCATTGGGTGAAGTCACCTAAAGCAGGCTGTAGTAATCGAGTGCGGCTAAATGGATCTAAAACCAGGAGACCCATTTAACTTTGCGATGAGAGGCTCGTGTCAGCAATCCCAGCACTTTAGGAAGTTGAGATGGGAGGATCACTTGAGGCCAGGAGTTCGAGAATCAGCCTGGGCAACATAGTGAGACTTTATCTCTACAAAAAAGAAAAGAAGAGAATTAGCCATGCATGGTGATTTTTGTTCTCCCCACCCTGCTTGAAGGAAGTGTGAGAGCTGGGCAATGTGAGAGAACAGAGAACCTCAGCCCAAGAGTCACTCTCCTGAGCTGCACGCATTTGTGGTGGTGGTACGCATTTGTAGTCTGAGCTATCTGGGAGGCCAAGGTGGGAGGATTGCTTAAGCCCAGGAATTGAAGACTGCAGTGAGCTATGATCACACCACTGCATTCCAGCCTGGGTGACAGAACGAGGCCCTGTCTCTAAAAATACACATAAAAATAAAAGAGATGAGGAGAGACACACTGGTCAATCGGTGTGCTCAGCAGAGACACTGCCTCAGCCGTCTCTGAAGCAGCCTCCACACAGCCAGGGCATGAACTATGCCAGGGCACGAGAATAACAAATGGAAAACAAAAGACAGAATCCCTAGCCACAAAGAGGGAGTGACAAGAAGCAAACCTGACAATGATGAAACTGAGTAGACTTGTTCCTACAGTGGGGGTTCTTTAAGTGCGAACACTGTTCTCTGTGTTCCCAGGACCCAAGCACGGGATTTCATCCTAGACGCTCAGTGCTCAGTAAATATTTCTAGAATGGATGGACAGACATAAGACAGACTATAAGAAGCATGAAGCACAGATAACCACTTTCATAGCAGTTCAGAAGGGGACAGACCAACGTGGAGTTGAATGAGGAAGGCTTCTGGAGGAAGAATTAAGCCTCAGTGAAGAGAGCAATCCTGACCATCCCATGAGCCCTACATCTCCTGATTCTTATTCCAGGCGTTTCCTACTCTTCTGAGGCTACATTCACTCACTGAACAGAAAATTTGATTTACACACTCCTCACCAACTGCCCACATCGGGTAACAATCTTAGCATCGCATGCTTAATACATGCGAAAACAAAGGCAACTAAAACAAAAGAGATGCTAATTTGTGTTTTGTTCGCTGCGCACACAAAAAACTTATGAGCCAATACCTTTTCATCTTACATTTTTGTTTTACATATAGACAATAACACACACACACATAAAAGCACTTCAAATATTTTAAAATTTAATTGTTTAAATAAAATGTCCTTGGAATACATGTTGTATCAGTCAGGATAGGTTAGACTACTCAATGGCAACCAATAAGCCCTGGAATCATGATGGCTTCACATACAAAGTTTATTTCTCATTCTAATCAACGATAAAAGGCATATGGCAGAGAAAGGGGTTTTGTTCTACAGGAATCAGGCGCTCCCATGTAACATACTTCCAGACCCTACAGGAAAGGAAGAGATAGTCAATAAGGGTCTTGCACTGACTCTCCTATGCTTTAGCCCATAAATAACACAAGCCACTTTTTTTTTAATTTTCAAGATGTGGGGTACAATTCAGGGCTAGGTATACAAATGTTCATTAGACAGGTACCCTTGTGGATGAGGTGTGCCTCTCCCTCCCCTGGCAGTTTCATTCAACCGCCAATTCTACCCTCACTCCCCTGGCAGTTTCCCACTACTGCCAATCCCTTTCTTATAGTATTATGATAATTGTTCAAGGTCCTCTTATGGGTGAGAACATATGTTACTCCGTTCTTTGTTTCTGTGATAAATCACTGAGTATGATCGGTTTTAAATCCATCCAAGTTGCTGCAAAGTCCATATGCTTGCCCTTTATGAACACAAACCACTTCTGTATACAGCCCTTGGTCAGAACTAGTTATATGACCTGGCTAACCATAGTGGAGCTGGACATGAGGAACGGTTGATAGAATGTGTGCTGAGCCCCATCACCTCTGCCATACAGGTTTATTCATTCCTTCCTGGAACCACTCTGTGTAAGGACATTCCAGAATCACCACTGTGGTAGATTCATGGCTCAAAGGAAGGGTCTTCCCCAAAGACAAGAAGTCTTGAGAGACATGAGAATGGTGGGTAGGGGGTATGGATGATGAAATACCTGAAACGGGATTGCCACTGGTCTCCCTGCTCTCCAGCAGATAGGAATTTCACAATCAAAATAAAAACGAAATGGCCATCACCACTTAAAAACTTACCAGGAAGGTCATCACTTTCTAATAGTAAAGCCCAAACTACTGGCTAAGAGGCCTCTTTCATCTTCTGTGCCTCAAGGTACCATTCAGCTGTGTGATACCAAAGTGCCCAGCATTCTGTCATAACCGGTTTGACCACAAGCCACAGGCTACAGAGAAGGGCAGAACTAGGGCTGGACAGGAAGATACTGAGGGTATCTATTTGGTCCAATCTCTACTTGGGTCCAATTTGCTTTTGTTGTCATTTCTAACCAGAGATATTATATAATTCCAGATAGATATCAAATAGATCGAACATTTTAAATATCTCAGTTTTAAAGACCTATTTCAGTGTTTCTTCCTTTTTTTAAGTACTGAGAACCTCAAAAATTGCAGCTTCAAAACCTCAAGAATCTCTAAACCTCTGAGAGGCCTAACCAGGATAATCCAGTGAGTTAGCTGACAAAATCATCTGCAAATATATGTGGCGTTAGCCCTCTGGAGATGAGCTGTCCTAATCTGAGACCACCACAGAGAACAAACTCTACCTTGTCGGGGTGTTCAACCACAACAGAGAAAGATGAGAAACCCAGTCTGTGGTGGCGACCTTCGAGCACGTGTTGTCTCCTGGGTGGTGTGTCCCAGCCTCCGGCGCCTCTTGAGAAGAGAGCTCTAGCTGCCAAAACTTCGCAGTGTCATTTAGATAAATTGATCAGGTTTGGAAGGTTGAGAAGATAAGAGAAGATTATAAGAAGATAAGAGAAGATTAAGCCAGTGTGGAGACTCTATTGCTTCTCAGGAATCAGGAAGAATCACTGAAAGAGTGATCCCTGGGGCTGGGGTTCTGGCCCGAGGCCCACTCAAGCCCCTTCACCTGAACAAATATCTCCCTGTCACACCGATGTCACGTAGAAAACAGCTGAGGTTCAGCAAATCATCTGCTAATGAGTCGTTTACACGGTGTCCACTCTCTCGCCAGGGGAGTCCATCCTGTACTCTGACATTATTTTTTTTCATGAAAGAAGGAAACCCAGGGTGATATTTATCCAGGCTAACTGACTAAGTCAGCGCAGTTGGCTCTATCAGTTTAAAGAGACCTTACTGATCACCAGCTCCAAATAATCTCAAAACCAGGCTCTGTATCTTCTTTCTCTGAGGGGACAGAGAAAGTGGTTTACTTCTGGGTACCAAAACCACTGCTCCCCAAGGTGGGAAAATGGGAAGATAGTCTACGTAACAGGTAACAGTGGCCTGGGTGAACACACTCATGGGGGCCGCCCTCTAAAGTCTCCCAGCCAGGTAACAAAGTAAGGGAGGACTCTGCCTGGCCTTCGGGCTGGGTGGGGGAGGCTTACTGGGAAACAGGATGTTCTCTGTGCCTCCAGCCCAGGGCTGCCTGGGAACCCAGGGAGGCGTAGGAGCTCAGGCCGCAGGTGTGTGGCACAGGTGTAGACACGCTGAACCTGGGCCAACGTCAGCAAAGGCTGAGGTGAAATTAGGTTGTGGCGCAGGCAATTGCTTTGCTTTCTTCTGCCAGTGGCAACTTGTGTTTGAGACTTCATTTTGTATTAAAATATGGAAAATGGGTTTGAGTTTCTTGTACAAGGTGGAAGATAGGGCCAGCTTTCGGTCGTCTACTTTCTGAGCTAAGAAAACACTCATTTTTCACTTTCAAAAAGTTTTTTTTTTTTTGTCGTTCCCCTCAACTTCTTAAGGCGTGTCAATTTAAAGTATTTAATAACTACCTACAAAAAAAAAAAAAAAAAAAACCCTGAACCGGATGGCTTTCCAGCAGAATCCTACAAAATGTATAAGGAGGAGCTGATAGCAATGAAAGTATTCCAGTCATCGAGGAAGATGGATTTCTCCCCAAATCATTTTACGAAGATAACATCACACTGACACCCAAACCAGGTAAATCCAACAAAAAAAAAGACCTACAGGCCAACATCCTATTATGAACATAGATGCAAAAATCCTCAGCAAGATTCTAGCAAATCGGATCCAAAAACACATCTCAAGAATCATCCACCATGACCAAGTAGGCTTCATCCCCAGGATGTAGGGCTGGTTCAACGTTCGCAAGACCATAAATGTCATTAAAGACATCAACAGTTGTAAAAAGAAGAACCATATGATTATCTCATTAGATGCAGAAAAAGCTTTTGATAAAATCCAGCATCCCTTCTTGATAAAAACCCTCAAACACCTAGGTATAGAAGGAATATACCTCAAAATAGTAAGTGCCATCTACAATAAACCCACAGCTAACATGTTGCTAAATGGACAGAAACTGGAAACATTTCCCCTGAAAACTGGAATAAGACAAGGCTGCCCACTTTCACCCCTCTTGTTCAACATTGTGTTGGAAGTCCTAGCTCAGGCAATTAGACAAGAGAAGGAAATCAGGGGTATCCAAATAGGAAAAGAGGAAGTCAACTCATCCCTCTTTGCTAATGACATGGTCCTATACCTTGAAAATCCAAAAGAATCTGTCAAAAACCTGCTTGCACTGATAAAGGACTTTGGCAAAATCTCAGGGTACAAAATAAATGTGCAAAAGACAGTTGCATTCCTATACACCAACAACAAGCAGACAGAGACCCATATTAAAAGCGCAATCCCATTCACAATAGCCACACAAAATATGAAATACCTCGGCATCTTCCTAACCAGAGAAATGAAAGACCTTTACAATAAGAACTACAAAACACTGCTCAAAGGAATCAAGAAGACACAAACAAATGGAAAAATATTCCATGTTCATGGATAGGAATTGCCATTCTACCAAAGGCAATCTACAGACTCAATGCAATACCCATTAAGTTACCAACATCATTTTTCTCAGACCTGGAAGTGACAATACAGAAATTCATATAGAAACATAAATGACCACGAATAGTCAAAACACTCCCCAGCAAAAGAAACAAAACAGGAGGTATCACACTTCCAGATTTCAAACTTTACTCTAAGGCTACAGTAATCAAAACACTCTGGTATTGGTACAAGAACAGGCAAATAGAGCAATGGAACAGAATAGAGATTCCGGAAGCAAAGCCTCCATTCCTCAACCAACTCATCTTTGACAAAGCCTCCAACAACAAGCACTGGGGAGAGGAGAACCTATT
>CAUYQG010082990.1:0-25113 GCA_963574415.1 Tarsius wallacei
ATTCTATTTTATTTTTATTTTTTATTTTATTTTTTGAGTTGGAGTCTCACTGTCGCCCAGACTGGAGTGCAGTGGCCGCTCCCGGCCACCGCAGCCTCGACCTGCTGGGCTCAAGCGATCCTTCTGCCTCAGCCTTCCAAGTAGCTGGAACTACAGGCGTGCACTACCACGCCCGGCTAATTTTTTGATTTATTGTAGAGATGAGGTCTCACCAAGTTGCCCAGGTGGGTCTCGAACCCGCAGACTCAGGCAATCCACTCACCTCAGCCTCCCAAAGGCGCGGGATTACAGGCTGAGCCACCGAGCCTGGCTTGAAATTCTACTTTAAAATCTTTTAAAATGTCTAATTTTCCCCTTAATTAAAAAGTGTAAAGTATTTGTATATGTAAAACTATTAGAAAAATATTAATGTCTATGAATATATTGGCACATTAATAGAAATATCTGGTTACATACTAAGACAATAGATTTTATGTTTCTGTTACCCAGATTTTATACAATGAACACATATAAAACTTATCAATTAAAATAATACAGTATTCAAGTCTTTACAAGGAGTTACATTTAAGGTGTGGAATTCTGTGAATAGTTAACAACAGAGTAAAATCTTTGTGATCAAATTTCTTTCTTTTTTTTGAGTTGGAGTCTCACTCTGTTGCCCAGGCTGGAGTGCAGTGGCATGCTCACGGCCACTGCAACATCAATCTGTGAGGCTCAGGCAATCCTTCCACCTCAGCCTTCCAAGTAGCTACAGACGAGTGCTACCATGCCCAGCTTATTTTTTGATTTACTGTAGAGATGATGTCTCACCAAGTTGCCCAGGCTGGTCTCAAATCCCCGGGCTCAGGCAGTCCTGTCGCCTTGGCCTCTCAAAGTGCTGGGATTACAGGCTAAGCCACCACGCCCAGCCAAGCAAATTTCTTAATGCTTACAGTAAAACTTAATTTAAGATTGGAACTAACTTGATTGTTGGAGTTCAATGTCCATGTGAAGATTTATAGGGCATAAATTAGCAGCAAGGAATAAAGTTAAAGATCAACATAGAGTTAAGGTAAATAATAGTTACCAGTAATATTTCAGAACACTATTATGAAAGGAAGTATCAAAATATTTTTATCTTTTAAAGTTCTACTAAAGAAAAATCAAATATATATGAAAATAAAGAGTATTTTAAGGAACCCCAGGTACTTATCACCCAGTTTTCACAAGCATCTATTTATGGCCAATCTTGTTTCATTTATAGTCCTCCCTTTCCCCCGCTCCCCCGACCCCCCCCCAAAGTATAAGGAAGCAAATCCTATACATATTTTATCATGTTTATTCATTTATAAATATATTACTATTTGCTTGAGTCAGAATCCAAATAAAGTCCATACAGTATGGTTCATAGGTATGGTTCACCTTAATCTATAGATTTTCCATGTCTTTTTTTCCTTATAATTTTTTGCTTGAAGAAACTGGGCCATTTACTGTGTAGGGTTGTCAGTCTGAATTTTGCTAACTGCATTACATGGGTATAGTTTATGTGATTTTTGTGTTCCTTATATTTCTTATAAACTAGTAAATCCAGAAGGTTGATCAGATTTTATTTTTCTTTTAGCAAGATTGTATCATAGGTGGTATGTGACAGAATATTTTAAAGCTAGGTGTCTCAAGGAGTCTGGTCCCTGATTTCTTAAAGATATTCAGGTACATAAAGGGACTCTAGTCATAACATGTTGTGAAGCAGACGATCAGTGACTTACCTTTGCTGGAATAATATACTGTTAAAATTACACCCAGTGGCTGGGTACAGTGGCTCACACCTATAAGCCTAGCATTATGGGAGGCTAGGGTAGGAGAATCACTTGAGTCCAGGAGTTCAAAATCGGCCTCAGCCACACGATGAGAGCTCGTCTTTACAAAAAACATTAAAAAAAAAAAAAAAATAGCCAGAAGTGGTGGCATGTGCCTATAGTCCCAGCTACTGGGGAGGCTGAGACAGAAGGATCGCCTGAACTGCGGTGAGCTTGCAATCATGTCACTGCACTCCAGCCTGGGAGACAGAGTAAGACCCTGTCTCAAAACAAAACAAAACATCTCCAGGAATCTTCTGACATAATCCAACTGTATAAGGGAAATTATCTCTAGGTCCTAGTTTGCCGGCCTAACCTAATCTCATAGAATGGACCCTCCATGATTGCAGTGCATACATATCCACTATATATTAAACTTTATAGACCTTTGCTGCTTAGTCGCAGCTTCTGGCTATTTAAATTATTAAAACTACACTTTCAAAATTTAGTTGCTCATTCATACTAGCTGCATTTCAAGTGCTCAATAGCCACATGTAGTTAGCAGCTACCATGCTGGGCCACATAGATAGAGACTGTGTTCATCATTGCATAAAATGCTACTGGACAGTGGTTTTAGATTCTTTGGAGATCGTGGAGCCATATACAAACCGAATGTAACTTTCTTGGAGTTCAAGTAGAAGTTTAAGTGTTTTGTGATAAGTTTTCTATAAATTTCATGCTTTAGATTTCTATAGTGCTGCCTTTGATAACTGCCCTTTTAAAACATGAATGCTGCAGGACCATTCATTCCTTTATTAGTGGAAAATATGAGAAGTGTGTTTTTGGATAAGTGTGTTATAGGCACCCTTCACATCTTTCCTGTTTTATGTTGTATTTCAGCTTGCTAATAAACTTATCTAGACAGCATACTAATAGGTGATATGTCAACAGAGATAAGCCCATGCATTGAAAAGAAAGCTGGTAATGGTTGCCATGGTAGAGGCCAAAAATAAACACACGAAAAATAGATCTTCAGGTTCTTACTTTGCAGCAGTTTTATAAAATAATTTCATAGAGTGAAAGTTTTATAGCATAAAAAGTGAGTCAGCAAAAAGAACAGCAAAATTTGGCTCTCACAGATATTTATTATACTAGAAGTAAACTTTATAGCCAGTTAAGAGGGCAATTTCTTAAATCCTAAAGGTGTATGGAAAAACAGCCCTATCAGTTCTATTGCTTGTAAACATTAACATAATGGCTGGCCTACCTACCTTTCAGTTGAAGAAATTGTGTACCACTTTACTTTATCTTAAAGTACAGTATAAGTTTAGACTAAATTAAGTAAATGAACTCTAACTTTTTACAGCGGAAGTTCAGAGTGAAATTGAAAGGATTTTTGAGCTTGCAAGAACACTGCAGTTGGTAGTCCTTGATGCAGATACTATTAATCATCCCGCTCAACTCAGTAAAACTTCTTTGGCTCCTATTATAGTATATGTAAAGATTTCTTCTCCGAAGGTAAGTAAGGTTGCTATTGTTTCCTCTATAATCAAACTTTACCAAAATGTACTTTATGTTCTGCTTTCCAATTATAATAGCCTTTATGATGAATGTGGAGTTTGAAGGGAGACATGTTAGTGAAGAATTTCCAAGATTGATATAAGTATTGTTGGTTTCATCAGTTAAAACAGTGATTCTCAAAGTGTGGTCCATGGATACTTGGAGGGCTCTGAGACACTTTCAGGGGGGTCCATGAAGTCAAACTACTTCTGTAATAATACTAAGACATTATTTGCCCTTTTCACTGTTTTGACATTTTGCATGGATGCTACAAAAGCAATCATGGATAAAAATGCTGGCATCTAAGCTTGAATCAAGACTATGGTATTGAAAAGCACTCACTGCTGGGCTCGGTGGCTCAGCCTGTAATCCCATGCCTTGGGAGGCTGAGGTGAGTGGATTGCCTGAGCCCGCGGGTTCGAGACCCACCTGGGCAATGTGGTGAGAACTCATCTCTACAATAAATCTAAAAATTAGACGGGTATGGTAGCGCGCACATGTAATTCCAGCTACTTGGAAGGCTGAGGCGGAAGGATCACCGGAGCCCAGCAGGTCGAGGCTGCGGTGGCTGGAAGCGCCCACTGCACTCCAGTCTGGGCAACAGAGTGAGACTCCAACTCAAAAAAAAAAAAAAGAAAGAAAGAAAGAAAGAAAAGCACTCACCATTATTGTGTTCATCACCACCATGCTCTCATGGTTTAAAAAGGAAAAAAGTCAGTTTCATTTAAGAATGTCCTGATGAAGTAGTAAAATGTATTAATTTGATTAAATTTTGACTCTTTAAGAACAAGCCTTTTTAATATTCTAAGTAATGAAACAAGTACACATAAAGATGTTGCTGCATACCAAAGTAAGTTGTCTCAAGGACAAGCACTGAGGTGGTAACTTTAGTTGTTAACTAAGCTGGCTCCCTTTTAATGGAGCACCACTTTTATCTCAAAGAATAACTGCCAGGCTGTGCTTATTTGATATTTTTTTTTAACAAAGTGAGCCTGTCACTTCAAGGAGAAAAACCAATAGCCTTTGTTACCAATGATAAAACTCAAGATTTCAGACAAAAATCAGAATTTTAGAAAACTCAGTATCTACCACTGAGAACTTGGAAGCTTCCAAATGAAGACTTCTATAAGATCAGTGACAATATTAACGAATGTGATGTTTTCATACTGCATAATGAAATGTCAACATTTGGAAGATCTGAAGAATTCAGTGAAGAATTATTTTCCAAATGATCAATGAGTGATCTTAATTTGAAGACAAAACAATCAAAGTAATGGAGTAAGAAAAGTACACTGATACGGTTTAGGATTCCACGTGGCAACTAGTCTTTAAGGAACTACCACTTGTTGAATTTAATTTAGTATCAGCAAACAATATCCACAATTATCTGAAAAGGCTACTAAAATATTCCTCTTTTCTCAATTACCTATCTGTAGGAGGTTGGATTTTCTTTCCATATTACAACCAAAACAATATATTGCAGCAGATTCAATGCAGAAGCAGATAAAAGGCTTCAGTTGTCTTCTTTGAAACCAGCCATGGGTTTTACAAATCTTATAGCGATTTGTAAAAACCATAGCTATTTTTATAAAACAAGTAATTTATGCTAATATGTAACAGATTTATTGTTAATTCCTAAAAGAATATTTTTAAAATTTTCAGTTTTAGTTTCTAATACGCTAAGTATTAGATATTTCAAATAAAAGCTCTTTGAGGCTTCAATTGTTTTTAAACCTAAAGGGGTTCTGAGACAAACTGTTTGAGAATTGCTGGTCTAGAAAAAAGACTCAGAATAAAGCTCTATGCTAGTACTTAAAGCTTTCGATTGAGATTTATGTCAACATGTTAATTTTGCAGATAATCTTACATATTGTGTCTTACAGCTTAATCTATTATAAGCCATTTGTGTTGTATATAAAAAGGCCCCAGAGAAAGGAGTCAATAATGCACTTTGTAGTTTTTCTGAGTGTAGTTATTGCTTTGTTAAAAACTCATTATCTTTTACAGGTTTTACAAAGGTTAATAAAGTCTCGAGGGAAATCTCAAGCTAAACACCTCAATGTCCAGATGGTAGCAGCTGATAAACTCGCTCAGTGTCCTCCAGTAAGTCATCTCTATATACAGTACAATGCACTTGAAGAAATCTGACCTGCCATTTACTTATTTTCTTTAAATTGAGGCAGGGTCTTACTCTGTCACCCAGGCTGGAGTGCAATGACACAATCGCAGCTCACTGCAGCCTCAAACTCTTGGGCACAAGTGATCATCCTTCTTCAGCCTCATGAGTGACCAGCTGAGACTAATGTGCATGCCACCACACCTGGCTAATTTTTTGTATTTTTTTGTAGAGATGGGGTCTTACTATGTTGTTCAGGCTGGTCTCAAACTCTTGGTTTCAAGCAATCTTCCTAAATCGCTTTGTTACCATCTGAAAAACAGATTTGAGAGCATGTGAAAATGTTTAAGCAACAGGTTACCCAGATTCTTTCTTCTCATCTATGCTTTACAAACAAACAATATCTTGGGACTGCAGCTCTAGGTTTTGTTTTAAGGGCTACTATTTCAAAGACTGTAAGAGTTATATCAATTTCTGATTGCTTGACGAATGTTAAAATTTATGACAAACACTTCTAAAAAGTCTTTGGAAGCGTGAGGCATTTTTTCTTCTGTAATGAACTACTGTTAAGAACAGACTTTTTGTTCTGTTCAGATTTTTTTTTTTTTTCATTTTTACATCTCTTTTCTACCACAGTAGCAATACCTTTTTGCACTGTTGACAGACAACAACTCTTTGCTGTCATGCCTTTAACAACTATGATGACATTTGTTCACTTTCTGGTCATTATTACTGGTTAATCATCCGGTGTCTTAAACTAATGACTTGAAGTGATCAGATACTCTTGCACTGACTAAACAAGGCAGTCAACAGAGAAAGAGAAAGTAGGAGAACATAAGAAAAAGCAAATACCAAGGAGTACAGCTCGGGAGCCCCTTCCTCCTTTCATGAGGCGGGGGAGGCGAGGACTCTGCAGTTCTGGGCAGCCTTATGTGTGCTGAAATGTTTTCCTTTGCAGGAGTTGTTTGACGTGATCTTGGACGAGAACCAGCTCGAGGATGCCTGTGAGCACCTTGCTGACTATCTGGAAGCCTACTGGAAGGCCACTCACCCTCCCAGTAGCAGTCTACCCAACCCTCTCCTTAGCCGTACTTTAGCTGCTTCAACTCTGCCTCTTAGCCCCACCCTAGCCTCTAATTCACAGGTAAGCAGAGTTCTTACAGTCTTCACAGAGAAACTATAGGCTTAAGGTGACACTGCCAGCATCTGAGCCAGCATCAGCCCAGACAGCTCTCACAGGCCTTGTTCCATTATACTAATGATCCAAACTGACAGAGATGTTAATGAGCCATTTAACCAAGTCCAGTGTGAGCTGTGTGCCTGTAAGAAAAGCACTGTAACCAGAAGATACTACAAACATATACAGACTTTAAAACTCACTAATATGTTGGATGGGAGACCTTTCTACACAGCAGCACAGACTATGAAAGCAGACTGCCTGGATTCGAGTCCTGGCTCTAACTCTTAGCGGGTGTGGGGTGTACAACCTGGGGCAATTTCCCTAACTGCTCTTGTCTCGGGAGTAATAATGGCAATCTACCTCATGGAGCTATTGTATTAATGAGTTAGCATATATGAAGGCCCTAGAACAATGTCATTTAAGCATTTGCTAGCTTTAATTATTTCGTATTTTTTCTTAGTCTTTATCTTAAAAGCTAACATTCTATTACTATTGCCACATGTACTCAGAGGTGGTAAAACTTACACCCACGTGTAGAAAAATCTCAGGGATCTGCATCTGTATTTCAACTGCAAGAGAACATATAAAAGAATACTCTGCTTAAAAGGTTACTGTGTACACTGTTCTAGGCACTTAAAAATTAACACACAGTACAAACCTAATAAATGCCATTGGACATCCAAAGGAATCAAGCCTGAGGTAGGCTAGACTTTATTTTAGCATTTAGATACTTAAGAAGGATCACACATTGCTTTGTGTCATGTTACTTCTTTGTCCACTGACCTTGGCTAATGCCTGTGTGTGCTTCCTTCGCTGCCAGGGTTCTCAAGGTGATCAAAGGACTGATCGCTCCGCTCCTATTCGTTCTGCTTCCCAAGTTGAAGAAGAACCTAGCCTGGAACCAGTCAAGAAATCCCAGCATCGTTCTTCCTCCTCAGCCCCACACCACAACCATCGCAGTGGTACAAGTCGAGGCCTCTCCAGGCAAGAGACATTTGACTCAGAAACCCAGGAGAGTCGAGACTCTGCCTACGTGGAGTCAAAGGAAGACTATTCCCATGAACACGTGGACCACTATGCCTCACACCGTGACCATAACCACAGAGATGAGACCCATGGCAGCAGTGACCACAGACACAGGGAGTCTCGGCACCGTTCCAGGGACATGGATCGAGAGCAGGACCACAACGAGTGCAACAAACAACGAAGCCGTCATAAATCCAAGGATCGCTACTGTGACAAGGATGGAGAAGTAATATCCAAAAAACGGAATGAGGCTGGGGAGTGGAACAGGGATGTTTACATCCGCCAATGACTTTGTCCTTTTGTGTTTGTTTTTTTTTTAAGTCTTGTATAACAGCACCCTCAAACAAAATCTTTGGGGTTTACATTGCAATCATATGTGATCTGTCTTGTAATATTTTGTATTGCTGTTGCTTGAATAGCAATAGCATAAAATAGAGTATTAATATACTTTTTTTTCTTTTGTAAGTGCTATATAAATTGGCCTGGTACGGCTGCAGTCCTCCGGTTATGTACTGGACTCTTCAAAGAAAACTGTTTTGGGTAGCTGCCACTTGAACAAAATCTGTTGCCATCCAGGTGATATTAGTGTTTTCAGAGATGTAGCTGATGTTTTCAGAAATGTAGATGTATCCAGCAAGCCAGAATCAGTACAGATAAAAGTGGAATTTGTTTCTCCAGATTTTTGATATGCAGGTACCTGATTTGCATATTCATTCATTCACGGACCACCATTTCTTGCTTGTACCTCTGGCTGACTAAATTTGGGGACAGATTCAGTCTTGCCTTACACAAAGGGGATCATAAAGTTAGAATCTATTTTCTATGTACTAGTACTGTGTACTGTATAGACAGTTTGTAAATGTTATTTCTGCAAACACCTTCTTATTATATCTATATCTATATATATATATCAGTTTGATCCCACTATTTTAGAGTCTTATGCCAAGTCAGATTTGCTTTATGAATTACAGGGACTAGAAATGCCCACATTCAGGAAATTTGTAATAACATTGTCTAGACACTTATCCTCATTCTAGTAGAAAGTCTGTACATACTGTAAATATGTGTGATTGCCTGACTTGAAAAGGTTTGATTTCTGAATGTTATACCATCCTTGTAAGTTTATAATTTTCACCATAAATTATGGGAACTATAACTAAACTCCAGAGGTTGTTCTACTCCATACAGTTCACCCTGATTGTGACAAACACATTCTTAGTAGCTAGTGTCTGTTATAGTCACTGCACTGGAGTATTTGAGCCGGAACCCGCTGTATGCACGTGTGTGTCTGTATGTAAGAGTGTGCACTGTATATAAGAGTGACTGGTTGAGATGAATTGGAATACTGAAGACTAATGAAGAAGCTAGAGACTGAGGTCGAGAATTCTGCCCACCTGGCTTTGTATTTAATTGTGCTACATGTTGCTTTATCCACTGAGCAGTCAGGGAACGTGAGGAAGCTTGCTGCCAAAGGTACTAGGAAAGCATTCATCTGCTAGCTCCTTGTTTTTGCTCCTAGAGAGTAAAAATACAGGCAACTTTTACTGTGAGTGTTTCACTGGAAATGTACAATCTTTGTGCGTTAGAGTATTTGTTTTAGTAAGAAACGTTTACACAGCTTGTGGAATTATTTCATGGGAAAATAAATTTTTATAACTCCTCCCACTTCATTTTCTAACCTTGCCTATCGTTCCTGTTGTTTATCTTCCAGTTTCCTACCATTCCTCCCACCGCCAACTTGAACAGCCTCACTGTCTGTCAGAGCCCTGAAGTGCTTCTTATGACCAAAGTTTCTGCTCTTCAGAAGTAATCAGGGCAAAATGGAGTAACTTGAAATGAGCAGAAGGTTAAGATTATTTTCCTACATCACACATCTACTCTGAAAAGGAACCTTGGAGATATTATCTCCATGCCTCAACTAAACTGTAAGAAACTTACAGTATTCTGTGACTAAAACCGTTTCCATGTCTCAAGTGTCTATTTTGTCCAGTTATGACTGGATAGATAGGTAAGACAGTATTAGGTGTGCAAGTACTTAGCACTTGAAGTTTGTCCCAGGAAAATGCCTATCTGTAATTGCCTGACTTCAGATCTGTACATTAACTTATTTAACAAAACAACAGTAATAATCTATTTTTTGCTTTGCTTCCTTGACTATTCCACGTTCTTGCCAAATATTCTTGGACTTATTTTTTTTATTTAGAAGTAAAGCTCCTTTACACTTAACTTCTTATTTACCTTACCCCTCAAGAAAACTAAGTTTTAAACATAATAGGATGTATAGTGTTTTGTCAGCTAATATAGGAAAAATTTCCCTCAGAATCAATCTGTTAACTAGCTCTAGACTGTTTACATGAATTATCATAATACATTTTTGACACAATTCTCACATTACTGGAAAACCATAATCCAATAAAAATTGCTTTTATAAAATGTTTATGGTAAAGTTCCCTCATAGTAAGATGTTGCTAATTACCAATCAGATATTTTCTTATACATTATTTCATCCCAATGAATGATTTTGGAACATTTAAATTCTTGTAGTATGGTATTTATCTCACTGTTATCATTAATCCCTCTTAAAGAGTTGGGCTAAGAGATTCCATCTTTTTTATTATGTACCTAGATTCTTAGGATGCACTTTACTATGAAACATGCTAGTACAAATCAGCATATTCCTCAAAAACTATCTTGAGGAACTTGACATAAGAGTATCTATATGTGAAAACTGTATAGTGGGCATATGTATAATATAAACAGTGGGTATTACATTTGTAAATGAAGAAAAAAATCCTAAGGACACGGGGTTTACTGACTTGTGGAATGTAAAATTATAGTCTTTTCACACAGCAAAGGCTTAATCTTAACCTACTCAGTTGTAGAATCATGATTTTTGTAGTCAACCTAGGAAATGCTGGAAATGTACTTAATAGTTGTTTGTTTTTTTTTTTGTTATACCCATTTTCAGTCTTTCTATGCTCTTTCTCTACTGCTCATTTAAGTTACTGTTACAAAAAGGTGCTGCTAAATGTAGGATGTCTTAGTCATATTGTACTTTAAGACAATGCCACATTTTTAACATGGTCTGCTATGCATTCCTGTTAAACACTCACTGTCAGCTACACTGAACTTGTCTAACAAACCTGGTTTAAAGTAATTCATATAAAACAAATAAAGAGCTGGCTTCTGCACTGTTTATTAGTAGTAGTATTAATTGCCATTTTAGGAATGATTCCTGTGGCTGAGAATATATTAAATATTCAACACCACTTCCACTTAAGGGGCATCGACCTTAGTGGCAACACAAACACTTGATGTTCCTTTAGTAATCAATCCTCCTATGCCTGTTTTTTGGTTAAAAAGGTAGCTCAAAGTAGGCAGAAGATTTTTTTAATTTGTGAGCTCCAGCAGAGTAATCTGAGTCTGTAATGGGTTCTGAGTCAATTGTTTAATTTCTGCTAAGTTATGTTTTTTTTAACTATTTGTACTTCGCTTTGCTATTTAAACTAAAATGTGATGCAGGGTTTTGAAGTAAATGTACTCACTTAAGTTTAAATGGTTGTGTTTCATAGAAATATCTATGCTAACACTAAATATGTTAAAAGATATATTTTCCTTCATATTTCCGATTTTTTCCTTTTTTTTTTTTACATTTCTTTGTCTTTTAGGTATGTGCTTTTTCAACTTGCTTAAGAAACCCACTAAAAATTGTCTATGTTCAAGGAAAATTTTTAAATTTTTTTGGTCCTGTTTCCAATATGCAAAAATTTTTTTCCACACTGCTGGCCATGCTTGTATTTAGGTATCTGTTGGTATTAATCAGTCATTAGGCCAGTACAAGTGTGCTGCAAGGCTGATTTTCTACCATTTTCATTCCAGCTTAGCACATAAGGCTTTGCAGCGAACATGAGAATATAGATTTTGTGAAGTTTCTTACAATACATTTCAAGTTTAAGGAGGTATTCTGAGCCTTGGAAAGAGAAATGCCACAGGTAAATCATGTTTCTCTTTAGTCAAATGTCATCTACTGGACATAAGGCAAAATAGGGATGTAAAGAGACACTCACCTATTTGCTTGAAATGACTTCTCTCTCATTCTAATAAACACTTTTGGACTATCTACTCTGAAGCAAAGACTGAAGGACAAGACCTCTGCCTCCAGGATGTTTCCCAAGTGTGGGGGTAAGGCTTAGGTAGATGGCTGGTAAACTTGAATGAGAGCACTAAGTGTCATGAGAACAACAGATATGGGGACTTAGGAACACAGAGAAAGAGCAGTGCCTAACCAATCTCAGGGAAGGTGTTCAAGAATGGCTTCTTCAAAGAAGAGGCCATCCAAAGGTCTTACCTGATGCAAGAGACCTTGCAAATCTTCATGGATGCAAAAAGCAGTTATGAGGAATTCCTAAAGAAAACCCATGAGGAAAAAAAGTTATTAGGCAACTCTTTCCAACTGACCACTTCTATGCCCAAGGCCCAGTAACTTGTGATATGTTTAATACTACATGAGAAAGTCTTTAAACTACGGCTGGGTATTGGATATTTTAACAGATCTAAAAAGCCAGTAGCATGATATACTCCTAAGGCTAAATTAATTTTTTTAAAAAGCAGTTACTTATACTGGAGGTATAAAGGGAGGTGTCTGGTTAACTCTGCAGTTCAGATGATGTTCTGTTTTTCCTCTGAGGTCACATTTGATTGTGACGTAGTCTTTTTTGGTCTGGATCTATCACAGATACAGTTACCTTGTCTGACATTGGTGTTATGTGAAATTGTGTTCAACAGAAGAACACCAAGGCCCAGCTGTAAGTGCCAGGCTAGTTGCCAGCTGTCAAAAGCTGGTTTTCTCTTTCTCAACAATAGATGGTAAAAGGAACCCAAATTGTGGAATAAATATTCTCATTTTTTTCATCTACAATATTTTACTTCTTAGTTTAAAATTATGAAAATAAATTAAACACAGTAGAGGCAGACTATCATTTAAAAGAGGTCCACACTTCATTTGAAAGAGGGCTGATTTACCAAATAGTAAGCAGAGTCAGGTAGAATACTTAGTCACTAGCACAAAGTCAAGGTTTTACTTCCCACGTCCTTTCTTAAAGAACTGCTACTGAGGAACTTTGGAACAAAAAACAATTATTTTTTACACCATATTAAATTTTGCTAACTTATTCCTTTTGCTAGATGAACTAATTTTTAACATTTAAAATGACTTTCATTCTTTACAAATTAAAACATGAGACCCCCAAATGAAAATATGCTCCAGCCTTTCCTTTTCTTTATGTTAATAAATCCATAAAGAAAATTTTTTTTAAAACACAGAATGGAATCTCATCACCCTCTACTTCCTCTGTGTCTCTTGCTCCCTAGTGAAACAGCTGGCAGCCTTTTCTGTTTCCTTAGCAACCATGCCATCACTCAGTTGGCCTGACAACACTTTTGTTTAAAAAAAAAAAAAAAAACGCAGACAGCAAATGTTTGGAATTTTCATTTCAGCAGATCCTTCTATGTGCTTTTGCATTTCACAAATTTTGCAATAAAAAAGCCTATGCAATCCTTATTAGCCAGCAGCATCATGTCTTCTGTTCTGGCTTCTCTGAGAGAGTCAATGTCAGTTTCCTGTAATGGCACAGCAGATGGATCAAATCGCTGCAGCTGTTTCAATTGTTCACATGATAGGCCAGCTCCCATCATTCCTTCTCCTCCAATCTGTGGTTCCTTTTTGGAGAAAGTGAATAAACATGGATGAACGACCTATAGTAGTAGGTATGCCAGGTACGATTTAAGTTAAAAGATAAATTGTAACAACCATATCTTCCAAGAATAGAAAAATGAGTAAATGCCTTTTATTTTTGTGGAATATACCTACTGTTTTCTGGGCAGCAATGTGAGAAAGCAGTATTATATGGTCGCCTGATAAATGAGTCTCTATAATGTCCTATGTTCTTATTAAGCACTGTGATGTTACCAAAGACCTGAGCTTCACAGTTAGAAATGTATGAATTCAACTGCGTTCTGTCATATTCTAGCAGTGTGACCTTAAGTAACTTTACCTAGCCCCATCTCCTCATCTATAAAACAGGTAAACTACTCAGTTCTAAGGATTAAACGAAGGTGGTATCATGCCTGCCATACAGTGGGTAGTTGGCATCAATAAAGAAGTAGATAAAATTCAGCTTTATTTATCATTCTTCAAAACTCTGAAAACAGTTCCTTAAGCATCTCTCTGATTCATGCCAATTGGATGATAAAAGTTTTCTTTTTCTTGTTTTTAGAAAACAAGAAACATTAGAAAGCATACATAAGTTAAGGACTACAGAATCATAGGAACTAAGGATACTTGCAAACCACTACTGAAAAAGATCTATAATCCTAATTTTAAGTCACCATTTCACAGAAAGATGATTATATCTCAATAAAGATAGGTCTTCAGACATATACTTGAGAAAAGAGTTTAATATCCCATAAGGGTAAAGGAAAAACTTTCCCTCTACTGTATGTCTATGTTAAATCTGTGCCTAAGTGTGTAAACTTCCAAGTGAATTCTGAAATGTTCCTTTTTGGCTATGATGTAATTGCCTTATTATTTCTGAGTCCAGAAACCATTTCTGAATTGTTTTTATTTATGTATTCCAAATACCTACTTTTTATAAGGAAAATACTAGAGTTAGATGTTCAATGTATCTGATGAATATGAGCATTATTAAAGATTTAAACTTAATCCCAAACATCCTGGGCTAGGTACTCAACTAACACAATTGGCCATATATGTGTTTAACATTAAAAAATGCATGTGTGAAGCCTGGCTCGGTGGCTCAGCCCGTAATCCCGTGCTTTGGGAGGCTGAGGTGAGTGGACTGCCTGAGCCCAAGGGTTAGAGACCCACCTGGGGAACTTGGCGAGACCTCATCTCTACCATAAATCAAAAAATCAGCCGGGCGTGGTAGCACGTGCCTGTAATTCCGGCTACTCAGAAGGCTAAGGCGGAAGGATCGCCGGAGCCCAGTGAGTCGAGGCTGCAGCGGCCAGGAGAGGCCACTGCACTCCAGTCTGGGCGACAGAGTGAGACTTCAACTCAAAAAAAAAAAAAAAATGCATGTGTGTATCATTAACATTTGTAACTTGAAAGTTTGTGTGTAGGGGACTTACTGTATTCATTTTGTAAGTTTTACTTATTTCAAGTAACATCCTGTGTTCATCACTGCGTTTTCATTTCTGCAATGTATCTTATTACACAGAGAAAAAAGAAACTACTCTTACCTGAGACTGAAGCTGAAGGCAAGGAAATGTTGTGAGGGCCCAGGCAACTTGTTCTTCATTTTCTGCCAGTGTTATGGTGCATGTGCTATAAACCAGCACACCACCTGGCTTCAGCAGCTGAACTGCCTAAAGAAAATTATGATCAGACCACACATACCACAAGACCAAATAAACATCTAAAGAAATTTCATAGCATAATGTATAATACCTTTCAAGAGTCCAGGATAAATAAAATAATGTTATCACGAAAAGGATTCCTTCTCAAATTGGAGTATGTAAGTGTAATACTTGCAGTTCACTATCTTGGAGCTATCATACTCCATATGGACTAAGACTTTCCCAAATACAATCAGTCAGTTTCACACCTTTAGATACCATTTTTATACTGAAAACACTCAAATTTACATTTTAGACCAGGCCTTTCTGAATTTCATACTCAAATATTCAGTTGCCTTCTCAACATTTCTATCAAATTTGACAGGTCTCGAAAAGAACTCCTCTATTCCCTCTGAAACATACTACAGAAATCTACCCATCCTGCCAGATGCTCAGGTTCTAAACCTTGGATGATCCTTTGTGCCTCTTCTCTTACATTCCCCATCCATTAGCAAATCACATTGGCTCTACCTTCAAAATATTGCCAGAATGTGGCCTCTTCTCACCACTTCCAATGCCCAAGCCTCTTTAACTTTTGCATGAATTATTGCAACAGTATCTGAGTCATTCTGCTTTCCTCCATGACCTTCTGCAATCTAGTCTCAATATAGCAGCTGGAGTAGTCAGTCTATCTTGTCCCTACTCAGCCTCAAGCCCTTCTGATTGTCCTCCATTATGAAGTCAAAGCCAAAATCCTCAGAAGCTTTCAAGGCCCTACACAAACAAGTAAGTGTATTGTTGTCATTCTGACCTCCTCTTATATAACTTTTACCCTTGCTCACTCTGCTTTAGCAACACTGGCTTCCTGCTGTCCCTGGAACACGCAAGGCACACTACCACCTTGAGATGTTTGCATCACCTTGGAAAATTTAATTCTCTTCATTGCTTGCTCCTTCACAATCTCCTTATCTTTGCTTATATGTTGCTTTTCAGCAATGCTCTTCCCAACCACCCTATGTAAAATTGCAGCTATTCCAATCCAGTACGCCTATCCTCTCTTCCTTTCTTTAGTTTGCTCCATAGGGCTATAGCATTATCACCTTGTAATATACTATATAACTTATTTCCCTCCCTAGTTAGAAAAGAAGCCTCATGAATAAGGGAAAGGATTGTTTGTCTGCGATCCCACTACTATACTGTCAACATCTATAATAGTATCTTGCATATAGTAAGTACTCAATGAATATTTGTTGAATAAATAAATGAATCAGGAACTAAGGCGCTATGCTAAAATGAATTTGTCCCAAATACCTTATCTTTTCAAACTCTCAGATGTTTAAAAAAATGTAATTAAAAAAAAAATTAATAGTGTATAGTTGTGCTTCTTTAACAGGAGTATACTAACCAAAATTGGAAATTGCTTATTAAGTGCCAGTTCCTGTGTTAAACACCTTATGTGGATTCTTCTCAGTAAATCCTTATAATAACCATGAAGTAAGGTTACTCCCTATTAGGTAGAGTTGTTATTCCTATTTCTCAGATATGGAAACAAAGTTGCCTAAAGTCACTTCTGTGGAGGAGCTGTGGCTCAAAGCAATGTGTGTCATATTCTCAATTTCTATCCATGCCAAATGGCACACCTGCTATTCTCAAATTCTCTCTTGTGCACTGTAGCTTTTCTTTCTTATTGAGATCATGCATTTACTCCTATGACCTAAAAAGAACAAAAACCAAGTCCTTTACAGGATCCTAATTTTACTCTCAAGTCAAAGTGGGTTTCAGCTGGAAGTAAAACTTCCTTTTACTGCTAGCTATTTTAACTCCAAGGATGTGTTCTTTGAAAACTATACAGAAAAAGAAGTTAAATAATTCATAACCACCTTTGTGTATGAAAGGTAACACCAGGAGAGTTGAACAGTAATACCAGGAGAGTTGAACAGAAATGAATTCAAAGACAACTTTAGAGACTGAATAATTATAGCATTTCCATTGTTGCTGTATCCTACGTATTTATAATTGAAGGGTTGAGAGGAAATAATGAATTCATTTTTGATCAAATACTGTCTATACTCTGTGAAGACCACGGAGTCACTTTTGCAAGATTAAGCGAATCCTCACTGTTCTATTCTTCTGAAATGTACTGAAGACAAGTTAAATTTGCAGTTTTTATAGTATCACTTCCCATTTTTAATCAATGGGTTTGTCTCCTCCGATGGACTTCCTACTTCTTATTTGCTATCTTACTTGCTATAGAGACCCTATTTTTTAAAAGAGTAATTTATTTTATATCTAATTATTTACATCAATTATTAACTATATGTTAACAACTCAGTGACTCTTTTTTAGACAATGTTTGAAATTTATTTTATTTTATTTTTTTTGAGTTGGAGTCTCACTCCGTCGCCCAGACTGGAGTGCAGTGGCCGCTCCCGGCCACCGCAGCCTCAACCTGCTGGCCTCTGGTGATCTTTCCGCCTCAGCCTTCCAAGTAGCTGGAACTACAGGCACGCGCTACCACACTCGGCTAATTTTTTATTTATTGTAGAGATGAGGTCTCACCAAGTTGCCCAGGTGGGTCTCGAACCTGCGGGCTTATTAAATGTCTCAGTGAAGACTATTTCCTATATATCTTAAAGGTTAAACAACGTAAAAGAAAGCTCCTTATATTTATAACTAGGTCTTCTCAGTCATGTGTATGTGTGTATATGTAGAAAAATACACACAACATAAAATTTATAATTTTAGCCTTCCTAAGTCTACAATGACATTCAGTACATTCATATTGCTGTACAGGGATCACCACTATCCATCTCTAGAACATTTTCAGCATCACAAAGTGATACTCTGTACCCATTAAGCAATAACTCTTCATTCTACTATCTCCCTAGTCTCTGGTAATCTCTATTCTACTGTATTTTGTTTAATTTTCAGTAGAGATAGGGTCTTGCTATGTTGTCCAGCCTAATCTCAAACTCCTGGCTTCAAGCAATCTTCCCACCTTGGTCTCCCAAAGTGCAGGGATTACAGGTGTGCACCTTGTACCTGACTCTATTCTACTTTCTGTCTTTATAAATTTGCCTAGTCACCTCATATGAACAGAATCTTATTTTTCCTTTTGTGTCTGGTTCATATTGCTTTACATAATGTTTTCAAGGTTCATATATAGTAGCATGTATAAAAATTCCATTTATTTTTAAGGCTGAATAATGTCCTGTGTATGGATATGTCATTTTTTAAAATCCATTTATTCGTCAACAGTCTCGTGGGTTGCTTCCACCTTTTGGCTACTGTGAAGAAAGCTGCTATGAACATTGCTCTTGGTGGACCAATCATCAAACTAGAGAAGGTCAACTTTCTATCACCACAAAGGGCCATCACATACCACAGTAAAGAGTTTTCGCTGTAATGGCTGATATGATGTCACTTCCTTCAAAGTCCAAGTACAAGCCATGTTTGGTCTCTGTCCCATTCCACTACAGGGTGCATCAAGAAGAATTCGGTCAAAAGATTCTGGTAAGAATGGAGGTGCCCCTATAAAGATAATTATAAACATATTTATTATCTCTCCTATTGGTCTAGAATGGAACATTCTTGAGATCGAAGCAATGAACAGGAATTTAAAATCATCATCTGGAATAGAAAATAAGAAAAATAATGTTTCCCTTCAATCAAGTAGCTGGTTAAACAAATTCTGACTTATATTTAACATAGATTTGACTTTGTAGAAAGGTTAAAAATGTGGTTACTCTGGTTGGGGGTTATTATGTTGATATAGAACAAAGCAAGCCTGATCAAACGAGACTGTATACCCCTAGCTGCAGAAGCCACAATTCATCAGAGCTAGGACATGCAATTAATTCTATGTCTTTCTGGAAATGAAAACTTCTCTTGGTTATTCCGGGTGCAGGCAGCCCAGGAAAAAAGAGAGCCTGGTGGGTTCTGGTGAGACACACTGGTTCTATTGTGCCTCGGTCTCTCTGTTCCTGTGGCCGTCAGTATGGCTATGGTCCAGAATGAGTAGAATGAGTCAATACCTTCCTTGATTCATCCACCAAGTTTTCTTTTGCATTCACTTGAATATTTTTCTGTACTCCAACTTCTGATCTATTTGACATTATGTAGAAAGTCATGAAACCAAAAGGTCTGCTTATGTATTTATGCAAGATATTGCTGCTGACTGCTTATGTTTAAAGCTGGTTGATTTCCTGTAGGAACCACAGCAATGTTCCAAACCTTGCCCCAGCATCATCTTCTGCTTTTTTCTAATTACAAAGCTGTTAGATAGAAGCTATTATCAACCTAACTCACCTCTATCTATAACCATCTTTGCTTTCTTATCTACCTACTGTCTTAGAAGAAATTATTTTCAAAGTAAGCATTTTTAAGGCTTTTGACACATATTGGTAAAATTATCTAGAAAAACTATACTAATTTTACACTTTCATTATCATGTGTACTAGTTTCCCCAAAATACTCTTTAAAGCTGATTTTAGCTTTACTAGCTACTTATATATTTTATATGAGCATATTCTTTGTCTGCTTTTTTTTTTTATCGAGACTGTTGTCTTTTTATTGATTAAAAGAGCTCTTTGTATATTAAGGATATTAATCTTTTTTAACACACATAAATGTTGAATATTAAATGTGTATTTGTTGCTGAGTTCTCTCTTTGCTTTCATGCTTTAAAATCTTTCCCACTGTGAAATCAGATACACATCTTCATCAATATCTGTTTCCAGTTATTTTCAGTTTAACTCTTGACACTAATCCATCTTAAGTTTACTTTTTTGTGTGTACAGTCCTTTTCCTTTCCCATATCTCCCCCCCAAAAAAAATCAACTAAGAGCTATTTATCGATTTATTGACCAGTTTACTCTTTTCTCCAGGTTTGAGATGCTACTTTTATCATAAACAGAATTCTTGCATACACTTGGACCTATTTCAAAGGATTCTGTTCTGCTCTAGAATATGATAGTTTTTAAGCTCCAAATCTAGCCTTCTATATACCCTGCTGTGTGATGCTGAGGTGGAAACTCTTCAAACTACAATCCTCCTTTGCCTCCTGGCTTCAGAAATCACCAATAGGAAACACAGGAGTGATAGTGGGAGGGGATGGAAGACAAGTTGGCGAGAGAACAGACTTTCTCCTTCCTGTTTACTTCTGTTTCTAGAAACTGCCCTTTACCTTGGTATCAGCAGTTTCTAGCTTTTTCTGTTAAGCATCAGGATGGTCATCCCCTGCTCCCTGAGAGGTCTAAGTCCCAGCTCCAGCAAGTACTTTGCTGTGAGTCCTGAGGAATAAGCAGCACCAGCAAGTACTCCCATCCCCATTCCTTAGAGTTGTAAAGTCCAGCTCCACTCAGCCTCTCCGTCCTGGTAAGCAACCTTCCTTTCATTTCTCCAGCTACAGAGCAAGGACTTACTGGTTCTGGGTTGCCCCATGCTCTCCAACATCTACTCAACTAATTTGGTATACTGTTTGATTATATTCTCTCTAAGATAAACTTATACTAAATTCTACTGAGATACCTTATAGAGATTTCTTTTAATCCTGTGGCCAGGAGAATTCCCTTAAAACACAGCTCTCAGCAACTCCTTAAAGTCCAGAACATCTGCAAGCTCACAAGGTACCTTTGTGTAAAATACAATAAGGTGCCCAAGACTCATATTAGCAGAGTCTTACACCATGAAGAACAAACCACGGGCTGCAATGTGGGCCCCTAACTCATCCTCAGTCAGATGTCCTTGGACAGAACACAGCCATACATGGTGGTTCTGTTAGTGTTAGTGGTAATGCCTAATCTCTGCATTTACCTTTTATTCTTTCGCATGGTACAAAACAGGTCTTTATTCTTAGGAAACGTAGAGTTAGCTTCCTTGTGCTATACATACAATCTTAACATCAGAAGCAGTACAGTTTTTGAACTAATCTCCAAACAAGCACACTGTTGAAAAGAACAGATAATTTGAGGTTTCTGGCAAAGGACAGTACTTTATACATCTAATCCAAATCAAAGAGCCGGCAGTTTTCAGTAGAAAGCACTATTTTTATTGAAGATATTGGATGACAATTATACAGACATTAAGAAATCCCTAAAAATATTTCAAAGAACAGACCAAGATCAACAAAATGATCAAAAAAATCAAATGTACCTGGTGCAAGTAGCAAAAAAAAATTTTTTTTGAGTCAAGAGTTTCACTCTGCTGCCCAAGCTGGAGTGCAGTGGCATGATCATGGCTCACTACAGCCTCAAAACCCTGGGCTCAAGTCATCCTGCTGCCTCAGCCTCCTGAGTAGCTGTTACTACAGACACGTGCCACTGCATCCAGCTATTTTTTATTTTTTTGTAAAGATGAGGTCTCGTCATATTTCACAGGCTGGTCTCGAATTCCTGGGCTCAAGCAATTCTCCCGCCTTAGCCTCCCAAAATGCTGGGATTACAAGCATGAGCCACTGCAAATGGCCTGAAAATTCTTTTATTAAAAATTAGGCAAGGGATAAACACTAAGGATTATTAGTAATATAAGAATATCTACACTTTTATTTATTAAAACCTTTTTCACATAAAATATCTTGTAACTACATTTAGGAATCTCTAAAACTGCATTGTTTCGGTGTGGTGTGTAATTTAGGATCCATTTTAGGTTAAAAAAATTAGACTGACATTTCTGGAATAAGGGCATAAGGTGTTCTGCAGATCCTCTCCCACTGAGGGGAAAAAAACCCCAACCATTTTAAAGTCTCTGGAAAACGTCCTAAGGGTATTCAGTGAATGCAAAAAATATTTAATAAGAGCTACAACATCTCAGTTAGAACAGTGAGAGCGAGCCACCACCCACTCCTTTCTCTGTTTCCTCCCTCCAACTGCCACCCCACTCCTTGAAGCTCAGTGTGAAAAATCTTCATGTGGGTGCAGCCAACATATGATGCCCTCCCTCCTTAAGTTCCCAGTCAAGGAATGTGGTATCTCAGCAAGAGAGGCAGGCTTGTCGGCATGTCTCATCTGCCCTGGTTCCATGATGTTGCACAGGCTCTAATTCCAGGAAAAAGCAGCTGACAACACTGGGGCTGTCTTTCTCCACTCAGACTCCACTCATGGGGGAAGCTCCACGTCAGGCACAGTAGTCTTGAGAATACTAAAGCTCTGCCCTCACTACAGCTCAAAGGGAAGATGTTCTACTCTAGGAGAGGCAAGCCAAGAAGACCAGAGGCTGCCACTCAAGCCCAGCATCAAGAGTATCACTTCAAGAGAAACAGGCCACTACTCTACCCCCAACTCTACAGCACTGGCTCAGAAGTTTTGCACAAGGGAAAAGGCAGAAAGGAAGAACAGAGTACTGAAGATCTCCCCAAATGAACTGACTTTATTTAGAACAGAAAGTGGAGTTTAAGCCTTGGGCATCTTGAAAATAATGGAGACAGACCCAACAAAAGATTATCAGAAAACCAAGGAATGAGACAGTGAGAAGAGCCTTCTTGTGGTGGGAACAAACCTCAAAGACTGGTATCAAAGATTACCTATGCACAGGGCCTCAAATTTATAGGATCAGATGGTAGAACAACTAACATCTCAGAAGAGCACAGCTGAAAAAATAAAGCAATCAATTTGCAATCAGTGGAGGCTAGCAAGTCTTTATAATACCAACTAAAGTACATAGTTTAACACAAAGATCAGAAAATAGACAAAGAGAGCCCTGCTAAAACCAATGACAACTAAGGAATATTGCATACATGCTAAAAGCTGCTGAATGACAACAGCGGCCACAAATGCTAAAGAAATACACATCACTAAAACAGCCCACTAAACAAATAAGCAAACAATTACAACAAGCCTGGGAAGGAGACAGATTAGCATCCAAGTTGTTATAATTTATTATCTAAAATGTCTGATTTTCAAAAAAATTATAAGATATGCAAAGAAATTTTAAAAATATGACCCATAAGGACAAAAATCAGGTCAAAAAAATGAAAAAAACTGTCTTAGAGAGAATTTAGTTGCCATATTCAGCAGACAGAGACTTTAAAGCAGTTAAAATAGGTCAGGTGCGGTAGCTGACACCTGCAGTCCCAGCCCTTTAGGAGGCCAAGGTGGGAGGACTGCTTGAGCCCCAGAGTTCGAAACCAACCTAGTGAGACCATGTCTCTACAAAAAATAAAAAAAATTAAGTGGTATGGTGGTATATGCCTATAGTCCCAGCTACTCAAGAGGCTAAGGGTAGAAGGACTGCCTGAACCCAGGAGGTTGAGGCTGCTGTGATCCATGATTGTGCCAATGCACTCCTGGGACAGTGAGACAACTCAAAAATAAATAATAAAACAAAATTAAAATTAAGTAAATTAAAGCAGCCAATAAAAATATGTTCATAGAATTAAAGAAAACCATGCATAATGAAGTAAAGGATGATATGGTGACAATGTCTTATCAAATAGAGAATATCAAAAGAGAAAATTTATTAAAAAAATAAATCTAGCAACTTAAATACAGTTCGGCAACTTAAAATAAAATGACAAATAAAAAATCCACTAGAAGGGCTCAACCAGAGTTAAGGTGACTGAAAAAACTGAGTGTACTTGAAGATAGATGAATATAGATTTTGTCATCTAAAGGTCAGAAAGAAAATGAAAGTAGATCTCACAGAGATGTGTGACTACATTAAGTGCACCAACTTAGGCATAACAGTAATAATGATGTCAGAAGAAGAGCAGAAAGAAAAGTAGAAAATTATTCCCAAAAAATAATGGCTGAAAACTTCCTACGTTTGATGAAAAACAATCTACACATCCAAAAACACCAACCAACTCTACACAGGACAAATGAAAAAAGATCCACAACCAGACATATTATCATAAAAATGTTAAAACCCTAAAGTCTAGAAGTGTGATACCTCCTGTTTTGTTTCTTTTGCTCAGGATTGTTTTGGCTGTTCATGATTGTTTATGTTTCCATATGAATTTCTGTATTGTCATTTCCAGATCTGAGAAGAATGGTGTTGGTCATTTAATGGGAATTACCTTGAATCTATAGATTGCCTTTGGTAGGATGGTCATCTTAACAATATTGATTCTTCCAATCCATGAGCATGGAACATTTTTCCATTTGTTTGTGTCTTTCTTCTTGGATGTCTTTGAGCAGTGTTTTGTAGTTCTCATTGTAAAGGACTTTCACTTATTTGGTTAGGAAGATGCTGAGGTATTTCTGTGTGTGTGTGTGTGTGTGTGTGTGTGTGTGTGTGGCTATTGTGAAAGGGACTGTGCTTTTTATTTGGTTCTGGTGTATAAAAGTGTGAGTGTCGTGTGTGTGTGTGTGTGTGTGTGTGTGTGTGTGTGTGTGGCTATGGTGAAAGGGACTGTGCTTTTTATTTGGTTCTGGTGTATAAAAGTGTGAGTGTCTTTTGCACATTTATTTTGTACACCCTGAGACTTTGCCAAAGTCCTTTATCAGTGCTAGCAAATTTTTGGCAGATTCTCTTGAATTTTTAAGGTATAGGATCATATCATCAGCAAAGAGGGATAGCTTAACTTCCTCTTTTCCTATTTGGATACCCCTGATTTCCTTCTCTTGTCTAATTGCTCTAACTAGGACTTCCAATACAAACTTTACTATGAGGCTACAATAATCAAAACAGCCTGGTGTTGGTATAAGAACAGGCATATGGACCAATGGAACAGGATAGAGATTTCAGAAGCAAAACCTCTATTTCTCAACCAACTCAACTTAGACAAAGCTTCCAACAGCAACCACTGGGTAGGGGAAAACCCATTCTGTAAATGGTGCTGGGAAAACTGGCTGATCACATGCAGGAGATTGAAACAGAACCCCTTCCTATAACCACACACAAAAATTAACTCTAAATGGATCAAAGACCTAAATGCAAAACCTCAAACCATAAGAATCTTAGAAAATGCAGGAGATACTCTTATGGAAATTGGAACAGGCAACCAATTCCTGATCAAAACTCCAAATGCCCATGCCATAAGAGATAAGATAATGTTTGAGAGGTGGGAAAGATGGCAGCTGAGCCAGTCAGACTATGTGAGTCCTGGTATGAGTGACTGGTCATGTGAGTGGGAATTCCATAAAGTTGAAATATTGCCATGC